>CABHPR010127524.1:0-13799 GCA_902168415.1 Peromyscus melanophrys
CAATGTTGGATATTAGAAATACACAGTAACGGAAGAGCTCAGGGCTTCTGGGTGTAGGGAAACAGACACCATTAGTCATCTGAAAGATAGAGGGTTTGTATGAAAATTATGCTAATTGGATAAAACAGAATATGAATTTATTTTCCATATAAAAAGATCTACAAAACAGAAAAATATGAAAATGCTGCACATTTTATGGTAGACACCAGAGACTCTATATTCAAGAATAGTTTACCTCTCCTATTTACCTCATTTCTTTATTTTCCTAGAATACCAATGTGGTTCTCATTCCTGCCTAAATATCTGATTGGCTTAGCCCCATTACAAACCAGTTAAATCATATTATCTTTAATTGGGCCTGGGCATCAATATGTCTAAAATTCATCAGATGATACTAGTATGTGAACAGCTTATGTGCAATACACAGAGATTAGTGACTATGATATGATTCTATCCTAATTTGTAATAGCATAAACCAGCATACACAAATACTGTTGGTACATCATTTCATTTCATATACAAGATACAAAAATGACTTAGAAATCTACGTTTTCAAATGGTGAAGTGTTGACTAAATCCTTTTTTACTTAATGCCAAATAAATTTCCAAAAAAATAAAGAATAAAAAACTTCTAGGTATGACTTTAATACTCTGATTTCTGGCTCAGTTTTGATTCCCAAAATCAGAAAGTAAAACTTAATATTAAGTAATTATCAGAAGAAGCAAAAGTTGAATTTTGTGCTTTTAAGAAGTATTGTCTAGGTCTCAACAATATGCTCCGACATTTCTAATTCTAAACAATTTTGTTCTAATTGTATGAAAATCCATGTACATTTATGGTTTGGGTATTTTTTTTGAAGAAAGATGCCCTTCTGCATCCCTGACTAACCTGGAACTTGTCAGGTTGATCAGGAAAGCTGGGAACTTGTAGTCATCTTCTTGCCTATGTCTCTAAGTGTGAGAATTATAGCCGTGTACCACACCTTTGTAGCTGGAAGTTTCCTGTGTCCTGCCTGGCCCATGGTCAGGACAAATCTCTCCCACTCATGTCCCCCAAGTAAACACACTGAGGCTTATATTAATTATAACTGCTCAGCCATTAGCTCAGGCTTATTACTGACTAGCTCTTACACTTAAATTAACCCATAATTCTTATCTATGTTTAGTCATGTGGCTTGGTACCTTTTCTCAGTTCTGCCTTGTCATCTTGCTTCCTCAGTGTCTGGCTAGTGACTCCTGACTCAGCCTTCCTCTTCCCAGAATTCTCCTTGTCTGCTTATGTTGCCTACACTTCCTGCCTGGCTGCTGGCCAATTAGCATTTTATTTATCAACCAATCAAAGCAACACACATTCACAGCATATAGAATGACATTCCACAGCACTTCTCCTTTTCTGTCTAATCAAAAAGGCAGGTTTTAACTTTAATATAGTAAAATTACATATAATAGAGTAGTTATCAAGCAAGAATTAGTTACAATATCTAATCTACTTGTATTTGGCAAAATTAAAGAAAATATTTTATCTATCCTATATTTGTGAGTCTAAAGTTTCATATCTAATTTATCTTTTATTATAACCAAGGAAAATTATAACTATTTAGTCTTCAACTACATCAAAGACCTCAGAAGGATACAATATTACCTAAGTAAACAGGAAATGCATTGTAAGCAACTTTCAAAATTCTGGAAATGACAGAGACAGCTGCCTGCCTGGACGATCATCCAAAGTTCCTCTGCAACTTTGGGGCATCCATCTTCAGCCTATAGACCTAGAGTTTCTCAGTTGTCTGGCAGTTTCTTCTGAGAAGCAGAAACCTGAAGGACCATTTTATCTTGGTTTGGCAAATTCAGTCATTTTTCCATGGGTCCTGCATGTCCAGTTGATACAACATTTTGTCAAGCAATCCCGGCAAGAACAGTCTCTTGCCCAAATGGCCAGTTCTGCCAAGAAGAAGATAAACTCCATATAGGGTGTCTTCGATGCCCATCCTCCTCTCCGAAGTAAATTGGTGCTGCCAGGATCAGACAGATGTGTCTCATTGTCCAGAAAGTTTAAATTTTTAAATCATTATAAATGCCATATTCTGTAGGTCTTTGAAGTTTTGAAGATTACCTACCTAATTGAAGTATACCTAAAAAGCTTAACTAACATGACTATAAATTTGATTATCCTAGATGACTATTAATCTGTATTTCTTAATTATCCATTACAGTTATATAAATATAGTATCTTAAACAAGAGTAGAAATATATATACAGTATAACAAAATTAACTTTAAATTTTTAATAAACTAAAATCTACAGCAATGTAAAACATTTATTCTATATTTCTATCATATCCCCCTTTCTTCTTTTAGAAAGAGATTGATTATGACCAATAACAATTTGTAACCAACCACCTAAGCAAAGACAAACATCCATAATCCAGTTTTTGGGATTGTGGGCATAGTGTTCTTGGCTACTTCCTGCTGATAGGGGGTGCTGGCAATCTTATGTGGAGCCTGAGAAAATTCAGAATTATGGTCAAGTCCTGAGAAGATTGACTATAACGTTCGTTGATAGGTACCATCTGTTAAGGTTCAGGAGTTCTGGCTTGATCAAATCTGATCCATCTTAACCCTCAACAAATCCATAGCCTCTTGCCTCCTGTGGAAACAAAAGCAGAGCCTCCTTTCCAAAACAACATATCTTTAGATCCAAATTTTGAAGCCAAGATACCTTTAAAATATACATATTGGTTTAACTCAGCAGCCTTTATAATTAAATGTCATTCTGCAGTTAAAAATCCCAAAGACAGTATAATCCAGACTGTCTGTGTGATTTCCATCTTTATGTGGCTTTCTTTTTATATTACTTTTACTTTCTCTTTAAAGACTTTATTTTTTAAAACTTTTTATTTCTGTATATAACTGCATATATTCCTTTTTCTCTCTCCTTTAAGCCTACATACATTTTTACACACACTGTAAACAGTTTAGAGTTTTATTTTATGTGAATCTGTCTTACTGTGAATCTATTGCTTTAAACTCTAGAGTGGCTAGGACAAAAGAAGCAGCCTTGGCTGCTAACTCCACCTGCCTCAGCTTTCCAACATAGAGGAGCTACGTTTACTGCCAGCTCTGGGGGAACCATGCTCACCATTGAACCTGTGAAGCAATGGGTCTATGCTAGCATCCAGCAGTGTGTAGCCCAAAAACCTTTTCTTTCTTTCCTTTTATTTGTTTATTTATTTTTTTTTGTCTGCACTTGAAAAAGCTATATCCGCCGCACACCATGCTGTGCGGCTTTCAGACACCACTGTGTACAGTAGCAGGAATCCGCCATGCTGCACTCAAGCCTGTATGCCTTGAACCCGCCATACTGTAGGTCATGGCTTGCCTGAGACACAGCTAGGAAGCTGTTTTTAGCTCTGTTTTAGAATCTCATATTAAGTTCTCTTAAGTTTTAGGTGGAAACTCTTGGCACCACATCTTGGCACTATTTGTAGTTGGAAGTTTTCCTGTGTCCCGGCCAGCTAGTGGTCAGGACAAATCTCTCCCACTCTCATCCCCCAAGTAAACACACAGAGGCTTATATTAATTACAACTCTATGGCCATTAGCTCAGGCTTATTACTGGCTAGCTCTTACACTTAAATTAACCCATAATTCTTATCTATGTTTAGCCATGTGGCTTGGTACCTTTTCTCAGTGCAATATTCTCATCTTCCTTCCTCTGTATCTGGCTGGTAACTCCTGACTCAGCCTTCCTCTTCCCAGAATTCTCCTAGTCTGCTTATCCCACCTATACTTCCTGCATGGCTACTGAACAATCAGCATTTTACTTATCAACAATGAGAGCAACACACATTCACAGCTTACAGAACAACATTCCACAGCAATACCTGTCATTTTTAATGGCTTTACTAACTTTTACTAATGCTGTAGCTAAAATATCAAATATAATATCTTGATATTGTTATAGATCTGACATTCTGCATGACCTCCTGAGATGAAATAGTCCTTCAGCAGTGGTGATTATTTATAGTAAGTTTATATATCTTAGTATGTTTTTATGTGCCTAAAAAATGAACTATCTCCTCATCTTTTTTATTTTTCACTCCAAGGTAGATGATTTTTTTTTTCTGTTTAGGAAAAGTATTACATTCTTTTTGGCATTTTCTAAATGATATTTTCTACTAATTATGCTCGTTTGTGATTGCTTGATTTTTCCACACTGCCATTAACAAACTTCAAACTTTTCCTTATTCTTTATTTTTTATGCTCTAAGGCAGTCAAGGTCACATTTTGATAATCATGAGAAAGAAACCACTAAGAACATGATGATCATTTAGAATATTCAAATTATATATTAAACACTAAAGATAACTATATACTGTGAACAATTCACAATGCTGTCTTCTGACACTGTGATAATTATTTTCCTAACTTGCTTTTCCATTGCTGAAGGTGAAATCCAGCTTATTCCAGATAAGCACCTAGCATCCTACTATTTCCTTAGCATATAATTAATCTCCTTCTTACCAATGAGATACTTCCAGATAGAAAATGT
Source organism: Peromyscus melanophrys (assembly GCA_902168415.1). Lineage (NCBI taxonomy): Eukaryota > Metazoa > Chordata > Mammalia > Rodentia > Cricetidae > Peromyscus > Peromyscus melanophrys. The sequence goes on from CABHPR010127524.1 coordinate 4,551, forward strand.
GTTGCAGCTGGAACAGGATAATGTGGATTGAGAAAGCGACATAGCACATCATAATTTAAAAACATATTTGCCAAAAGATGCCTGTGTCCCATGGATTACTTACTGCACAACAGAAAGTGTCACCTTAGGACAAGGCTCCTTAGATGAAATTTACATTTTCCTTTCACCACTCTCCTTTAGCAGTTATGTAGAAAAGTTCAGAGAAATGTACTCTAATTAAAATGGGCATAAAAACGCAGCCAACTGCCCTTACAAAGGATCCCAGCAAGAATAAAAAGGGAAGACATTACTTTTATATTCATGATATGGAAAGGACAGTCCCTTGCATTTTATCCTTTTGTACTCAGAGACCCACTTGTCCTGGGATTTTTGGTTGAACTACAGAGTACACTTAGGCTACAATGAGGTGTAAGATTTTATATTCCATGCTTTCAGGGAATGGCATTTCCATGCCTCCTGATATGATGACCTTCAGAGAGTCTTACTTCACAATTTCATTGGTTTCAGGAGGAAATCTGCAGTTTTGCTTTGGGGATACAGTCTGTGTACTGTCTGGGCAGGGTATGTGCTGGTGACTGTGCATTGAAGACTGTGGTCTTCAGGAGTCTGGCCAGAATGTGCCTGTTAAATTCCCAGCACTGCTACTGAGTGGTGTGTGGACCACTCAAGACAGCTCAACAGATACCAGAAGCAGAATTTGCTGTAATGTTCCTTGCTTCTGTCTGTCCTTAAAACATACAACCAAACAATAAGCAAACTATAAAGGATTTTATAAAATGCCACAGCAGACCACAGTACCTGATCATTGAAAAGAGACACTCAGCAATATTAGGACTGGGAATGCAAAAAAGAAGTGCGTGCTTTGAAAGGGAAGTGAAGAAACAGTCAGGTTTCCTAAGAAATCAGTGTATGCTGAGCTGAATATTTGCTATGTTAACACTACTGTTCGTGGCAACCTTTCTCAAGGAATACTTTGAACTGGCTGAAGGAGACTTTATGTGTGTTTAAGGCATAGGGAAATATTATTTCAGTAATGAAGAAAGATTAAACTCATCTCTGCTGAAGTAAAAGGTCAGAGGCTTCTGAGCTTCTAGGCAAGCTGCTGGAAAGGATCCTGGGAGAAGTCAATCATTATGCTTAGGCTAGCTTCGTTTACTAACTGCTTAGTAGTCTTTAGGCTCCTAAGTTATAGAGAAACTGAGAAATGAGCACTGATTCTTAATTATTACATTTGGGAAAAAAAACGACAGAAAAAAAATAAACAAAAAACACTGTTCCCTAAGGTGAGAAAGAAAATATGCATCCGAGGAACAGAAATTTACAACTGAAGTTTGCAAAAATGCACAAGAAAGGTGGATCTCGGCCAAATGTGGAAGAAGTTCATGTAATATGTAAGAGTTGAAAGGAACGCTAATGTCCTGTTGATCACCCTAATGTAGACTGTCATTCCTTTTACCACTTCCTAAGGAGCTTAGCCTGGACCATTTAAGGTAGCTTTCCCTACTTTTCCCAGCAATCGAAGGATAGAGTCAGAATTTAAATTCTCATCTGGTGCAAAGCCCATACCTTTCCCATTGAACTTCAGTTAAAAAAAAAAATCCCAGACTAGAATAGATTGGTGGTCCATCCAAGAAGGATTGCCCAAGTGATTTTTTTCCTGAAGCCATCAGCTCTTTTGAGAAGAGAAGACTCCTGTTGTGCACACATTGTGCCCAGGCTAGTCACTTTTTTTAATTCTGACACTGGACATCCTGGGAATTGAACATGAGTCCTCTAGAACATCAGTCAGTGCTCTTAACTGCTCTCCTCTCAGGTCAGACATCTTAATGTCTTAAAAGCAGATAAAACTTTAGGACAGAAAGAATCATTTAAGTTGTCTATCTGCTTATTAAATTTCTTATTTGTATTAAATGTTTATTAAGAATATATAAGCTGGCCTGGAGAGGTGGTTCAGCAGTTCAGAACACTTGCTGCTTTTACAGGGATCTCAGGTTAGGTTCCCTGCACCCACATAACTCGCCACTGTCTCTCAGTTCAGTTCTAGGAAGGAGATCAGGTGTCTTCTAACCTGACCACCCAGGCATGCATGCGGTATACATACATACACGTGGGCAAAACACACATACTCATAAAATAAAAAATAAGTCCTTTTAAAAAAAGAGAAATACAAAAGTTTATCTTAGGATTTTTGTAAACTAGCTCTATGGTATTTGTGTGAGGGAAAAGGACATGAAAAATTGATAAAGAAAATAATGACTAGAAAAGACAGTTCCTTCTTTATTTAAGCTGGAAGGGAAATAAGGTATAAAAGAGCTGCCTGGGAATCTAAAGGACATGGAGGTTGTATTGACTATGTAGGTTGTATTGACTATGGAAGGTAGATTCGTGAGCACTGTGATAGATTTGATCTGTCTCAGCTCCCAGAGGGAGGTTGTGAGGAGTGGCTTAGGAGCCTGGCACAGAATCAGTGGCCATCAGACATTTGACCTTTTTTTTTTTTTCACTTTAATAGCTTCTTGAGTTTTCACTTACCAAATAACTATCGTTCATTTCTTGATGTTTTCGATGATAATAAAGACGCCATAGAACTCATGGGATTTTTTTTTTTAATTTAGTAACAACCTTGTTCATAGCTTCAACTTTCCCATTCCACCTTCTACTATAAATTATTCTAATGTAATCAGTGTTATTCATTATTTCTTGTCTCTGATCTTAGAATGCATGAAAGACAAAAACAGACAAACAAACAAAAAAAAGCCCAGAGCCTCTGGTTTTCAAAAGGAACTTATCCAAAGCTTAGAGAATTCCAATCAAGCCCTTTAGATACAGCTATCAGTTATTTGTCTCAGCTTTTCAAAAGAATGCTTTTGTTTACCTTTCTGACTGAAGAGGTTACTCCCTTTAGAATAGTTGCAACATGATGAGCTCTTAGTTGGATTTTCACTGTCAGGAAACAGTTTCCTTGGGACAGTTAACAGGAAATTATCACAAAGTATCATTGCTTTAAAATGTCAATGTTCTAGTAAACTTCAATGAGAAAGAGCTGAAAATGTCCTAATTATTGAGGGAATAAAACGGAAATGTGGTGGAGGCATCTGTGATTTAATGAGGAGAGAGGATCTAGTACTATGGGCAATTTGGCAATGTAGTTGTTTGCATTAAATTAAACATACCTGTTTCAGAGCTCTACCCTAGATGGAAAAAAGTTAGAATTAAACTAAATGTGCATGACAAATGTTAAGTTTTTAAGAAGCTGAGGAAATAGAAGAAGTAAAGAAGGTGGCTGAATATTAGTGACCACACTTGGTTTAAATTAGCATTTAATTAAAATGCAACCCCCATACACACACACACACACACACACACACACACACACACACACACACACACACACCATTCTCAGTGGATCTGGATCATCTGTCAGTCATTCCAGGACTTCCACAGAGGTTTTCAAGAGCAGCAACTTATCTTTCCCTGGTCATACCTCCTAAATTGACTTTTATTTTTTGGTACTTAAAAAAACATTCTTAAAGTTTCATGTCATCTTATGTGTAATGATTTCTTGCCAGGAAAAGTATACTAACAAGAAATCAATCATTTGTTATAACATAAGAAAAAAATGAGAAATCTCTGATGTTAGTGTGTTTTTTTCAAAACCAAAGGCTTCAAAATAAATAGTGATAAATAGTGATTTGTGTGTGTGTGTGTGTGTGTGTGTGTGTGTGTGTGTGTGTGTGTGTCTGTAAGGTCTGCTTTTAAATATCAGGATTCTGTTACATATTTAGGTATATAAGGGCTCTCACTCATAAAGTATTTGAACTTTCAGATACAGTTCCACCTCAATATATCCGTATTGAATGCTGTTTCTCCTAAGGCTCAGAGCCTGCAGTGCGGTTATCTCCAGAACTAGTGCCACAGACTCTGTGGTCTTCCAGCCAAAGTTCTTTTGATTTCAGTCTTGAAAATAAAGCTCTCAATTGAACTTCCCTATTCAGTGTTACACTTACCTGCATTGATCCTTCTCATTTGACATAGAGCAGAATGTGAGTAGATTTTCATATTCTGTATTAAATAGAATTGGTTTGTAGTTGAACTTTTAAACAAGATTTTACATTTTTTTTTTTTTAGAATAAGGACACATCACTATTTTATTAGAATCTTTTAAAACTTGGGATCACTTGAAAATTACCTCTTTCATTTACATAGATACTGAAAACCCCTTAGGTCCCTAAAGATAAAGTGCTCTTCTGTCTCTTACTGGTTTTATATTAACTTGAATGGCCACATTGGAATAAATCTCTACCAAATACTAAAATTTGCAAAAACTTCATCCTCATGCTTATTCCTTAAATGCTGAAAATTAGATAAAATGTATGAAATCATCTCAGATTTCGGAGAAAATTTTGCTTATGTAATATGTTTATGGATGTTAAATATTTCCTAATATTTGAAGACATTCCTCAAGACATTTAGATATAGCCTGCCCTGACTTAAGATGTTTCCATCTTGGGGACAGAAGACATTGAAAGTAAGCCATAGCCCCAAATCTATGCCAAATACCGATGTGTGGCCTTGTTCGGTATGTTAAGTGTATTTGATGAATTTTACATCTATGTACTTTCTATTTGTGATAGAATTCCTTTTCTTAAACCAAGAAGCATCTGCATTCCCAAACAACTTTGCATAACTTTTTTCCCCTGATAAAAGGGAAAGGAAAATGCATTTCCAAAAACAGAGCCTTTTATTTTTTTGTAAGAACTCTGAACCAGGTTAGACAGGAAATGCCACAGTAAATTATTTATTTATGATACCTTGTTATTAGTGGGTTAATGTTATAGGTGAACAATGAGTTAGGAGTCTAACATCAATGGAGTTCTTTGAAACTTTAGAATTTTATTTCTTTTGTTACTGATTCATTTTTTTATTTTATTGAAAATAGATATTTTTTTTAATATAATATAGGCTGATTACATTTTACCCTTCCTCTAGTCCTCCTGGCTCCTCACCACCTCCCCTCTCATCCAGATCATTTCTGTTCTCATTAGAAAGCAAATACGATTTTAATAAATAATAATAAAGTAAAAAATAAAAAGATAAAACAATAACAAGAACACGAGAATAGGGACAAAACAAAGAGAAGGGAAAAAAGCAAGAAAAGTTACAAGAAATAGACATAGACACAAAGTTCCACTTATTCGCACATGCGTGAATCCCAAAAAACCACTAAACTGGAAGCCATAATATATATGTAAAGAACCTGAGGAATAAAAATAAAAGAGAAATAAATAATTTTAAAAAGATAAAATTTAAAAAAAAAGAAAAAGTCCTGCTCTGGCATTATGAGACAGAGAACCTCCAAAGCTGCTCCAAAGCTACTGCTGGGCAGGTGGCCTTCCCTTAAGAGTAGTCTGTTTGCGCAGTGAGACATTCTTGGAGGAAACTCATTTTCATTTGCAAGTGATTATCAACTGGAGATAGCTTCTGGCTTAGGGATCAGGGCATGTGTGCTCTTTTTTTCAGCCCTAGGAACCCATCTGGTGCAGATCAGGGAAGGTTCTGTATATGGTGCCAAAGTCTCTTTGATTACATGAGTACATCAATCATGTTGATTAAGAGGGCCTTTTTTTTTACTTTTTACTCTTTGAGCTCTTTGCTCTTTTGGGGGGCTTGCCACCCAGCTCCCAAATAAATCACACATGGAGGCTTATTATTAATAATAAATGCCTGGCCTTAGCTTGGCTCATTTCTAGCCAGCTTTTTTAAACTTAAATTAGCCTGTCTATCTTTTGTCTCTGGGTTTTTATCTTTCTCTATTCCTGTATACCTTTCTTTACCTCATACTCTGTGGTTGGACGTGTGGCTGGCCCCTAGCATCCTTGTCTCCTTGTTCTCTTGTTCTTCCTTCTTTTCCTCCAAGATTTCTCTTTCTATTTATTCTCTCTGCCTGCCAGCCCTGTCTATCCTTTCTCCTGCCTCACTGTTGGTCATTCCACTCTTTATTAGATCGTCAGGTACTTTAGACAGGAAAAGTAACACAGCTTCACAGATTTAAACAAATGTAACATAACAGAATGCAGCACATCTTTGCATGGTTAAACAAATGTTCCAAAGCATAAACAGATGTAAGACATCTTAAAATAATATTCTACAATACTCTAACTCATACACTCTTCTGCCTTCTTTTCTGCAGAGTTTCCTGAGTCCTGAGGAGAAAGATTTCATGGAGAAATCCCATTTAGGGCTGAGTGTTCCAAGGTCTCTCATTCTTCATGTTTTCTGACTGTGGGAACAAACTATATTTGTTCCCATCTATTGCAGGAGGAAACTTCTCTGATGATAGCTGAACAAGGACCTGATCTATGAATATAGCAGAATGTCATTAGTAGACATTTATTGCTACATTCCTTTAGTAGAACATTAGTATGTGGTTTACCCTAGGTCCTTGGGCTGTGTAGTCTCAGGTTCATGGTCAATCAAGCAGTGTCATGTCTGAGTTCCATCATGTGGAGTGGGCCTTCAGTCGAATCAGGTATTGGTTGGTTTCTCCCACAAGCTTTAGATAACACTTTAAATTTGTTAACCTAAAAAAAAAGTAGTTGAATTGGCAGTTGCATATAGCTTTATAAAATTTGCATACTTTGTAAGTAGAAATGAATAGCAATTTTTTGCAATGGACAACATTGTATTTTATGTGACTATTAAATTAAGATGATGTGAATAATGATATACTTCATAAACATATCCCTGCACAACTCATTGAACGTGGAAAAGTTGAGCTCCTACATGGAGCCCACACCCCTGTGTTCTAGGTTCTTTGGTGAGGGAAGATACTCTGTAGGCTACCTAAAGGAAAGGTGGACACCAACCCAGTCAAAATTGTTTGACCTACAATTTTTGCTACCTGAAAAAATATGCTAGGGCAATGGTAGCATAGAACTTGCGAGAATAGCCAACAAATGCCTGATTTGACTTAAGGCCTTCTCTATGAGAAGGAACGTACACTTGATATTGCTTGAGTGATCAAGAACCAGAGACTAGATAGTCCAGAGACCTAGGGTAAAATCAAACACTACTGGTATAAAATAAAAATATATCAGTTAAATTATTCCTAATGATATTCTGATATACTCATAGATTAATGCCTTTTTCAGTCATCATCAGAGAGGCTTCCTCCAGCAGCAGATGGGAAAAGATGCAAAGACCCACAGTCAGATATTATGTGGAGTGAGTCTAAAATTAAAGGTCTTCATCAACTTCCTCCTCTCAGGGCTCAGGGAATAACAGGTAAGAGGAGGCTGAAAGATTCTAAGAGTCAGGGGGGATGGAGGACATTGCAAATATAAGGCCCTCTGAATCAAGCAAGCAAGGTGCATATGAGCTCCCAGAGCCTGAAGCGGTAAATCCAGGACATACAAAGGTCAGCACCAGGTCCTCTGCATATAATAGTTATTAGCTTAGGATTTTTATGGGACTACTGACTGTGAGAATGAGTGGGTCTCTGACTTGTGCCTGCTCTTGGGACCCTTTTCCTCCTGTTAGGTTGCCATGTCCAACTTTAATATGATAGTTTTTGCTTCATCTTATTATATATTTTATTTTGTCAAGTTTGGTTGTTATCTCTTAGAAGTCTGTTTTATTTTCTAGTGAGAGACAGAAAGGGAATGGATCATAAGGGGAAGGGAGGGGATAAGATATGGGGAGGAAATAGAAGGAGTAGAGGGGGAGGAAACTATAATTATGATATATTGTATGAGAAAATAATCTATTTTCAATAAAAAATGAAGCAGTAATGTAAAAAAATAAAATTTCTTATTATTATTACATTTGGTTTGCATTTATATCTCTATGTACCATGTACATGCCTAGTGCCCACAGAAACCAGAAAAGTGGGTCAGATCCCTTAGAACTAACGTTACAAAAGGCTGTGAGCTGCCATGTGGGTTCTGGGAATTGAACCAGGGTCCTCTGGAAGAGCAACAAGTGCTCTTAACTATTGAGCTGTCTCTCCATCTTGTAAGCACATTATTAAGTATAATCATTTTGAAAAAAAAATGGTTTTAAAATGTATTGGCTGACAAGCAAGAAAGGGAATCTCTGTATTACCATTGATTACTGACTAATCTAGAGTAATTATTCTGCCAAAAATACTCAGTGTACAGTGTAGTGATAATGAGGCATGTGGACATCAAATGGTATGAGTCACCTAAAAGCAGTAGTATTAAAAATGTTAAAACTCCCAGACACATTTCCTAAACTGTGTGTTTGGTAGTTCACCACGGTTATGGCAAACACATTGCATCCTATTAGAAACATTTGTCTTCATAAGGTTTATCACTACTCCAATCTACTGTTGCCATTACAAGTTTTTCAAAGTTAATGGCATGGAGCAACCTGAACATATTACCTTAGAGCTGTAGTACATAGGAGTCCAAAATGTCTAACCACGCTATAATCAGGGAGTGTAGAGGCTTCAGATGGCAACGCACTCCCTTGCTTTCTCCCAGCGTCTAAAGGCATACAAATTACCTAGGCTCTTGGCTACTTCCTTCATTCAAAGTCAGCAATACCCAAGAGAGTCTATGTATATTGCATCAACCTTAATTTGGCTTTTCTGCCTCCCTGTCAGTATCAGTTGGATTCTTGTGATCACAATGGGTCTACATGGATAATCCAGAACAGTTTATATACATCCAAGTAGGTAGTTAGCATTGCTTTTATGTCCACAATCTAAATTCCTACTTACTATATGAAAGCTCATTGACAGCTTCTGAGAATAAGGATGTGGACAGCTTTGAAAAGACATGATTCTCTCTATCAAACCTACAAACAGTTTTTTTTTTCGACTTATTTTTGCATAGACAAATAAAGGACCATAACTGTGTCTGTCTTTTTTATTTGTTATTGAAAAACTACTGGTGGGATGAGAGCTAAATACATGATTTTGCATCTAAAATGCTGTTTTGTATGGCTTTAAGTTTCCAATTGTATACTCCTCTATATTGATTATGTCAAGAACAATTTAAGCTTCTTGCAAAAGTCAAATGAAAGGATATCATTATGCTAGCTTTAAGGGAGATGAGGCTGGGTAGAAATTGGAATTGTGTGGAGATGAAGATACAGCACACTAGGATACCAGATATGAAAGGTATGAAGCAATCTGAAGTATGAAACAGCTGGCCCAAATTGCTTATTATTAGATACATGCCCCTCCCATACACACACACACACACACACACACACACACACACA
>CABHPR010127524.1:13899-36212 GCA_902168415.1 Peromyscus melanophrys
TTTCATACTTCAGATTGCTTCATACCTTTCATATCTGGTATCCTAGTGTGCTGTATCTTCATCTCCACACACACACACACACACACACACACACACACACACACACACACACACACACGAGCTTAATGTTTGAAATACATTAACACATCACAAAAACCCATAAATTAAATATAAAAACCCCACAAGTATCCAGATTTAAAATTAGTAGATATTTTTCTAAAGATAACATAAAATGAGAAAAATTTAAAATATTCAGAATAACTATCATTAAATTAGTAAAAATGCAAATGAAAACTTCAGAGAACTATAAGTTCACACCTGCTAGGTTATTATTGTCAGGACATCAGCTGATAAATGTTGGTAAGGGCACAGAGAAAATGAGCCCTTGCACAGTGTTGATGGGGATGTAAATTGGTACAGATATTCTGGGAAGCAGTACAGTTGTTCTAGGAAAGTTAAAAATAGTTTGACAGGTACATCCCACCTCATTCTACCATGAGTCCAGACACGACATTAGCCTGTGTTGATGAGTGGGTAAATACATCATAAAGTACAGAACATATTCACATGTGTATGCACAAAAGCAGGGGGAAGAGGAGAGGAGAGAGAGAGAGAGAGAGAGAGAGAGAGAGAGAGAGAGAGAGAGAGAGAGAGAGAGAGAGAGAGAGATTATTCACTTTAAAATATAATATTCTCCAGTCTAGCATGAGTGGAACTGGAGAACACTGCAGTAGTTGAAATGATCTCCATACAGAAAAAAAAAAAAAAAAACAACAACACTCAGTGATTGTTTAGTTTCACACTCTATTTTAAGACTCTTTAGAATTTATTTTTGCAACCTTGTTAAGTCAATGCAGCATACAATAGCTGCATTCACTATATACCCAAGATTTAACATTTTTTCCACAGACTAGGAAGAGAAAAATGTGCTCACTAATCTAGAAAAGTTTTCCAATACATGGGAATTTATTTTTCTAACATAAATAAGAAATATTAAAAAATAAAATAATAGTATTATTTTAATGACCTTAGTATTCACACATTTTTAAAAAAGATAAAACTCAGTCCTCTGTGTGAAAAATATAAATTAAATACCTTAGATAGTTTCTTGAAGATTTCATATTAATGATGTGTAATTAAACCATTAATATTATAATTGAGGAATCTAAGTACAAGATGGTAAATAGCTTGTCTGAGAGCCCATAGCTTTGAAGTAGCTCAGAGTCAGAACCTGAGACTTCCACTCAGTAGTTTGATCCCTTCAGTATTGCTGTGCCTTTGTGTATCCTTTCCTTATATGTTATAATTGTGAAACTGATTATTTAAATTAATAGATCTATGAAAATGCAGTGTTTTCATGTTAAATGATGTGATAAATACAGATGAATGACTTTATGAGAAGATCTGAGTATACTTGACTTAATAACACATCTTTTCACAGCATTTCTCCAGTACAAAAGCCCAGGTTATATGAGTAACCTATTCTCTGAACATGGTTTTGATACATTACAAAACAGGGTCTTTCTAGTGAGCCCATGTCCACACAAAGGATATTCTATGCTTAGACAACAATTATAAATAAAAATTCTATCACTTGTCTTAATATTTTTTCTTTATTTTAGTAAAGAATTTTTTCCTTGTGCTCTGGATAGTATTTGTATTAAAATCAAATATAGTTTGACACTTGAGAGGCAAAGGAAGGAAGATCTTTGAGTTTAGGCCAGCCTGGTCTACAGAGTGAGTTCCAGGACAGCCATGGATACACAGAGAATCACTGTCTTGAAAAAAAAAAAACAAATAGAAGTACATTATGTAAAATGTGTGACTGTACTCTAAGAATGTTTTCAAAATTATTTTTATCAGAAGTGAATTAGTGTAGAGTATCTAGAACTGCACTTGCTTTTGTCTATAATTGTGTGTGTGTGTGTGTGTGTGTGTGTGTGTGTGTGTGTGTGCATGTGTGAAGGTGCATATGTGGGTGCACTTGTGTGTAAATGTTTGTGGAGGTTGGAGGACAACACTGGCTGTCATTGCAAAGGTGCTATCTGCCTTGTTTTTGGAGACATGGTCTCTCACTGGTCTGGAACAGACTGATTCAGCCAGACTGGCTGGCCAGTGATGGCCATCTATGCACATGTTTCCACCTTTTAAAAGAAGGAATGATAAGAACCATAGCATGGCTTTTTCTTATGGGTTCTGGGGGATCATACTTGGATCCTCAAGCTCAAGAGGCAAGCACTTATAAATAGGGCTATCACAGCTGCCTTGCCTTTGTCCATACTATATGCAACAGCTTTTTATATTTTGAAGTCTTCACATAATGTTTTATGTCTAGAACCTATAACATATGGCAATGGCACCATGAAGAAGGTCATAGAAACTGTTTTGTGGTCAGTGTTTTACATTTGTATTGATTTCCACTACATAAAATAAAGGAACATTCATACATAGGCAAACTATTCAGGTGCCATGTAAACTGTAAACAGATATTTCCCTGATTAAATCAAAAACTTAAATTAAATTAGAATATATTTATTCATGTTATTTCCTGATACAATGTGTTAATGTCACACTTTGGAAACTGTGCACTCATGAATCTCTTATCAAACTGAACTGCAGGTTTGTGTCTAACCTAATACCAAGTCATTTGCCCTAATCATGTTAAAAGCTCATCCAAGAGAAGCAGGAGTGACAGTAGTGATGTGTATGAAGTCAAATAAGTAAGTGCCTGATGGGTTTCCTTTTGTTACTCTGTGTTTGAAAAATCTCAGCAAACACTTTGCCATTTGAAGGTTGGCTCCTGTGCCCCCTCTAATCCTTTGCAGCAAGAGAAACACAGGAAGTTGTTTAAAAGGCTGCCAATTCATCTGTGCAGGTCTTCTCTCTAGGGAGTAGAATCTGAGGTCATCTCCTCTGTTTGCTTCCAGATGGCTGTGCACCATAAGGCCTTCTCCTGCATTGGACTGTGACTGAATTTTAGGATATAATAGTAGCAAGAAGAGGTTTAGCTACAATATGCCCCCTTGTGTGTTCATCACAAATTTAAAATAAATCCAAATAGTCTCTTTAAAAGCATCTGCAAAAATATTCAAACAAGAGAAAAATGTAGTTGTAAAAAAGAAAAGCTAGCTTTATTGTCCAGGTCCTCTTTTGCCTTTGATGCATCAAAAATGTCTTTCTTTGTTCAGCCCTTTCCCAAATCCTTCATCTGCCTTGATTTTGTGACACACAGAGCTCTGTCGTCTCACCTGTGTGACTATTTTCCCTATCGTGTCAATGACTTCTTCCTTTAAAAAATTCAGTGAATTCCAACTGTCTTTCTTTAATTCTATTTATTTTCAGTCTATTTCCCGTGGAATCATGCCATTGTGTTTATCTATTCAACCACCGTTAGATGTCTGTAGAACATCTGGACTTCATCATCCTAAGTGTGTGCTTTTCTTCCTTCCTTATATCACAAACTGATTCACCAGAATATGCTCCTGCAGTTACAATTTCACCTTCTTCCTTCTGCCCCATCAGTGGCTAGCATAATCCTTGAATGGGTGAAAACTTAATAAGTAGTAGAATGAGTAAGCAGACTTCACAAATGAGTGAAAAAAAACCCCATAATTTCTGAGCATTCACTCTACCAGGCAGTGCAGACAGCTGATGGAAAGGATGACAGAAATGCATAATTTACTCATAATTTTCATTCTAACAATAATTGTAATAACCATTTTACCCATTATTTGATGATTATTTCAAGTGGAAACGTTGTATTATAATGTGATGAACATGCTACTGAAAGGAGTTTCCTATACTAATAATTGAGAGTACCAGTCCAGACATAGAATTAATGATTCAAAAGGCTTCCATGATTTATTAGCTACTTCACAATTATTATAAAATCAGGAGCTCTAACTAGTGACAGCTAAACACACACACACACACACACACACACACACACACACACACACACACTTATATATCCATTGGAAAATGTTTCTAGAGTGAAATATTGTAGTTACACATATCTTGTTTCTGTTGAAGACAGTATTTCTAATTTTTTCTGGTTATCCATATTTATTTTGAAAACTGCTGAGGAAACTCATAAACATTCCCTTAAAGATGATGGTTGATTTAATAAATGTTCAGGAGAAATTACATAGAAATCACAAAATTATCTCTTAAATGTGTTTGTTTTTAATTTTCTGCTTTCCTACTAGCCACAAACAGAATGTCAAGGCTACCTGTCACATACATATGCTCTGTCTTCCATCCTGGCAACAATCAAAAGAGATGATGACATTTGACTTACAAAGAAAGTGGGTTGATGGGAACACTGGAATATTTCTCCTGTGATGAGATCAGTATGAAGTCCACCTGGTGCCCTCAATGACTCTGTTCTTTATAAACCAATGTTCAGAAATGAACCACAGTGGCTGGAACCAAGAGTATTAATTAAATCTTGATATCAGAAAGGATCTCTATGGGCAACTTTGAGGCTGTATCATTTAATATCCAAATCAAAAGGCCAGCATTAGGTTTGCTTTGTGCATCAAACTGTGCCTTCCATTCAGTAGTTCGAGGTTAAAATAACAGTGGGATACTATGCCTTTGCGCCTTCTCATCTGGAAAGACATGCTTCATTAAACAAAGCATAAATCATTTGTAGAATCCATTCATTATACTTATAATACATTCCACTTCTTTGGGTTTCAGTTATTGGACATTTACTTTGCAGATACTATTTTCATTCCCTACAATGTGTTTTCCTGGTACATAAGATGATGTATTTACCAAATATTCCTGTCTGATATTCACATTCTACAGTGAAACTCAATTTTATTATTCATTTAATGTATTTGAAGTATAGCTTGATATAGTATTAAAAATCTATGCTATTTAGGATACCTATGACTTCAGACAACAGAAAACCCTAACAAATTAGACTTAATTATAAAGGAATTGATCATCATTCATACCCCCAAAGGTACAGGGCTTCAGAAGGTAATTCAGGGACGAACACAGATTCTCTTTCTATGCTTATTATCTCTAGGAAATCTCCCACGTGGTTGCAGAATTTTTGTCACACTTGTGGGTCCATTAGTGGGGACTCCAAAGTCTTGAAGGGAGGAGAGTGGTCATCCCTTCCTCACTCATTTTCTAAGACATAATAGGCATCTCCAGTCATCACCCTAAATGCTTCCTCTGGTTTCTCCTTGGGCACTGTTGTATCTAACACATATGCCTAAGCCAAGTGTGTGAACAGAAAGAAATGGAGATGTAGTTATAACCCAGGTTTGGTCTGGACCAAGAGAAAAGCCTCTTTTTCCAGGCTTGCATGGTACATGGGGGAGGGGTTGATTCTCTATTAAGTAATTGCACGTGTACAGCTTTTGCTGGGCAGCAAGTGTGATCTAAAAAATAAAACACAACTTTGAATGATTTTATAGTATGATATGGAAATAGATAAGACAATAGAGGATTATAAATTGTAGCTGAAGTTTTCCTGTGTCCCACCCAGTCCTCAGCCACTTGGACCCAAGTAAACACACAGAGGTTTATAGTAATTAAAACTGCTCAGCCATTAGCTCAGGCCTACCACTGACTAGCTCTTACACTTAAACTCAGCCCACTTCTGTTAATCTATATGTTGCCACGTGTTCCATGGCTTTACCTGTGTGCCATCACATGCTGCTCCCAGGACGGCAGGCTGGAGTCTCCTGAGTCAGCATTCCTCTTCCCAGAATTCTCCTTGTTTCCTTGTCCCACCTATACTTCCTGCCTGGCCAATCAGTGTTTTATTTATCAACCAATCAGAGCCGCATGTATTCACAGCATACAGAACATCCCACAGCAGTAAACAGTATTAAAATGTGTAACATTAGCTGGGTGGTGGTGGTGGTGGTGGTGCCGGCGGCAGCGGCAGCGCATGCCTTTAATCCCAGCACTTGGCAGGCAGAGCCAGGCAGATCTCTATGAGTTCAAGGCCAGCCTGGTCTACAGAGCGAGATCCAGGACAGGCACAAAAACTACACAGAGAAACCCTGTCTGGAAAAAAAATAAAAATAAAAACAAAATGTGTAGCATAGACAAATGCCCCCATGCTGTTAATTTGACTGTTGTTGATGTTACACTCTAGCATATATTTTACTCTGAGCCTTTGTACAAAATACCACAATTATTTGTGAAATTAACTCCATCAAGGTAATTTTCAGTTATATTGTCAGAAAATAAGTTGTCAATTTCATTTTTCTGTTTTAATCATAAAAGAAGAGAGGCATTTTGGATTTCCAGCTGAAAGGAACATTTTCATGCTCATTAAATCCATTCTTAAGTAGCACTAGGATTTGAGTCATATTTCATAAGTATCACATAAAGTCGGATTTTCTTCTGTGAAATATGTGGTCCAATCTAAGGTGAAGCTAAGGAAGTAGCATGGCAAATATAAGAGGAGAAATTTCAATGGCTAAATTTGTAAAAATATTCTGGTGTTGGGCAGGAGAAATAGCTTGGTGGTTAAGAGTACTTGTTTTTTCAGAGACCTGGGTTTGATTCCCAGCACCCACACAGCTTCTCACAATTCTCCATAACTCAACTTCCAGGGTATCCGATGCCTTTTCTGACCTCCAGAGTACCAGGCATGTACACAATGTACAGACACAGAAGTAAGCAAAACACTCATGCACATAAAATAAAATTTAAAAAACACTAAAAAATAAGAATAAGCATGAACAATTAAAAACAAGAAATATCCTAGAAATGAACTAATAATGCAGCTTTAATGAATCTTGTCCTCAGCATACATTCAGTTAAATTCATTTAAAACTTACTTTAATTAATCTTCCATGGAAGGTGAGATGTCCTATATGTCAAAGTGAAAACATCGTAATGCTCTATAATTGAATTCAAATGACTGTAATTTCACTTATAATAAAAGATTTGCTAAGTTTACTTTTTATTTGGAGGAAATTTTAAAGTAAAGAAACTTCTATAATACCCTGCATTTAGTAGGAGATTTTTTTTTTATCAATTATTTGCTTTAGAGGTACAAATTGGGAGAAACATTTATCATATATTTCATTTTATCTTAATGGTATTGCATTTGTCAATTGTTTCTAAAAATTATTATCCATTGCCTTAAAAATAAGACCCTTTAGTAAGTTTTCTGTTCCTCAGGCTTTTAGCATGAGCTTAGATTCTGAGGTTTCCATAGTAGACTCAGGATTCAGCATGTCATCCTGCGATGTTTCTCTTCAGTTTTTCATGTTCTTCCTTCTCTTTGGTTCCCTGACCATTTTTCTTTTCTTTATCTTTATTCTACATCTATCTTGCTGATACACACACACACACACACACACACACACACACACACACACTTAAATTTCGTTGATCTGTTACCTTTGCTTATTCCACATGAAAGCATACATGTCTTCCTTCTACACACATAGGAAATTAACTCCTTCTCAAGCCCCTTTTATTATTTATTCATGGTAGAGTAATTTACATCTTACACCTAGACAGATTAGAAATTGTTCTCAGTCTATGACAAATTATCATCTGGGTTTAACCATCTACAACAGAAATATTTTGAGTGTTCTTGTTTCTTTCCTCATTTATATAATTTATGTTTGGTTGGGGAATATCAAACAATAGAAACTAAGAACAAAAAATTTGAAATAATTTACTTCAAATGATAAGACTGCATGTTGTCTTATCATATTTAATGCTTGTTCTTTCACATTAAATACAAGTGTTTTCTCAAGTGATGCCTGGAACAGCTCTGTGATAGATTTAGAATGTTTTGCCATATCCCTTTTAGTTTAAATGAACTATAGGTAGCTTTTTATTGTATACAAATATGGAATAGTCAAATACCTTGTTCTTTAAACATTATCACCTTCCATATCTGAAAGAAAAACGGTAATCTTATCTAGAACTGAAGTGACCACTGTAATGTGGAAACATTTTGATCTGGGAACTACGCCATATATATCAACTCCTTGTCTGTGATATATATGTAAAGTGGTTTCCAGTAAATAGTAGTGGAATTAGAAAGTTCAGAATTATGTTTCCACTCACTTATTAAATGTGACTTGACTGAATGACTTTGATGAACAGCAGTTTTTCAGACAGTAAAGGGCATAGCAGTGAACACACAGACACTGATAACCTTGATGATGTATTTTCATTAATATAGGACAGCTGATGTAATTATATAGTAAGTATGATAAATAATTATACTTCATATTGTAAGAAAACCTGTATGGAGGTATAGCTCTAACACGAATGAGGCCATATCTTCAATTCCAAGTACCACAAAGAAAAGATGATAAATGGGTAAAGAAGATGTATCCAACATAAATCAAATCTAGAATAGCACACAAAAAAGAAGGAAGATCTGGTTTGTAATTTTACAGAGAGCTGACAGGTTTAACCTCAGCAGGAGGACGTTTTGAAGTTAAAATGCAAACATAGATGATAAACCAAGTCATGATGTCATGTACATCAAGAGCTTTTGGATTAAAGGGCAAAGGAACAAGGTTTTCTGAAGTAAAAGCCTGCTTGAGCCTTGAGGAAGAAACAGCTCAGGAAGACTGAAGTCTTAAACTCAAGGAGTGCCAATCAGCCTGATGATGTGAGACTTTCTCAGTTTTCGTGGACAGAGGACTGGCACAGATTGACTTGTGTTTTATAGTAATTGCTTGTGGAGGCTGACAAAGATTTCCCACAATTGCCCTCACTAATGTGTTCAGAATGTGCTGTACAGAATAAGGACACAAGCTGGAAGAGCAGTTAGATGGTTGTTATTGTGGTTCAGACAAGAAAAAACAGTAGCCGGGCGGTGGTGGTGCATGCCTTTAATCCCAGCACTCGGGAGGCAGAGGCAGGAGGATCTCTGTGAGTTCGAGGCCAGCCTGGGCTACCAAGTGAGTTCCACAAAAGGAGCAAAGCTACACAGAGAAACCCTGTCTCGAAAAACCTCCCCCCAAAAAAAGAAAAAAAAAAAAAAAAAAAAGAGAAAGAAAAAACAGTAGCCTGTGGATCAAGTGAGAGCTTTGGAGGAGATGAGGAATATTAGTATTTTTGTAGTCAAGAATCCTAGGTTCTAAAAATAAAAGTCTCAGCTAAGACTTTTTATAGGAAATGATAAACTTTTTTTTTAAAGCAAAATTGAGGTTTAGAGTATGCCAAACTTATAGCAAGGTATGTTACATTAGATTTCCTTGTTTGCTCATTAAAAACAAACAAACAAACAAAAAACAAAAAACAAACAAACAAACAAAAAAACCTTTAACAGGCTGGGTGGTGGTGGCATACACCTTTAATCCCAGCACTTGGGAGGCAGAAGCATGTGGATCTCAGTGAGTTTGAGGCCAGCCTGGTCTAGGACAGCCAGGACTGTTACACAGAGAAACTTTGTCTTGAAAAACCAAAAAACCAAACCAAACCAAAACAAAAAATGTTAATAATTTCATACATGTATATCATGAGTTAATTCTGTTCTTCACACTCATGCCTTCTCTCACTCCCCCTCTTCTTGAAACTCTTTTTCTCTCTAACAAGTCCTCATCCTAGTTTCATGATTTCTTTTTATGTGTGACCCACCGAGTTAAATTAGAGTTGTTTGACTAATACTAGGCAGAAGGCTACTCACTAAAGAGAAGGAAACTTATCTGTAACCTTACCAATGAAAAAAAGCAGCATTCCCTCCTAAGTAACCATTGACTGACAACAGTTCCTCAGTGAAGGATGGAGCCTCTTGAGCTCCTTTTCCATCCATAATGAAGTGCTGACTGGCCTGATCTTGTGACGATCTTGGGACAATAACCACACCTAGACTGAGTTCATGACTGTTATAGCCGTGTCATGCGGCCAATGTCATGTAGACATTGATGTAGAATGTTAGTTAGACTACGCTGAGAAGACGGAGACAAGAAGATCAAGAGTTCAAGACCAGTTTTGGCTACATTGGCTTCTAACGCGAGATCGTTTAGTGTAAAACACCCAGTAGCCACAGAGGCAGTGATTGTACTTGCTGAATACCTACTAAAGTCCAAGCTTTATAAGAAATAATCTTTCAGTTATTTAAAGTATTTGAGGGTTCCATTAAAAAAATACAATCCAATGAAAAACTATACCAAAGATAAATGAAATCCATAAGATTCTTGTAAATGAGCTAAAGAAACGTCCATATATCAAGATTGCTTAGATATATCAAATGCATATTGTTCCATGGAAGCATTTTAGGATGGTTAATATCATTCACTCTATGTAAAAGCTCATCTTACCACACTAGTCTGTACCACATTGCCAGAACGTGAATAAGTATTGTATGACACTATTCCTGCAGTGATGTGAACAAATGACCACTCACCCCAGATAGAGAAATAAGTAAGTCAATAAGTAAGGAGACGACCAAAGTCCAACTTGGTGATTCACCAGTGAGTTTTATTGGGGCTACTTACAGGAGCAGGAGTGAAGGTTTCTTACAACAGCAGAAATGACTCTCAAAGACAGCTGCATCACAAAAGGCATGAATGACAGCTTGTGAAGTCTAGATACCTGGATAGCTAAATGAACAGCCAACCAGCAGGCTAACAAGTTGGACAGTACACTTTCCAAGTAGCTCAATCGGTCTAAGCTTTTCCTAGGCAGCTCAGATTGTCTGCAAGTGCCTCTTAGAAGTCTTTAGTGCTTACATACAATTGGGGAAGGTGGAGCCTGGTGAATCTGGCCAGTTCCAGGGACCTCTTAAATCCTTTGAGTTGTTTACTTCCTTAGGTTGATGAGTTTTTCTGCAGGGTGGAACATTTCACTTTCCCTTAGAATATCGTGTTGTTTTACCTCCCTGCAAACATCCTATCTTATACCACCCAGTTGTGGGTTTTTTTCCTCCTTTCACATCCTTATCTTAATGAGCTTCATTAAGAGGTGGAAGGTTTTCATCTCAGAGAAAACTGCTATCCAAGAATTAATTACATGGTCACTCCTTCTGTTCTCCTTTTCTTATCCACAGGTAATAGGTACTAGCAGTACATACAATTTCAAATTTTTTATTTTTCCATGGCTATTTCAATAAATATAGACATTCTAAGAAAGTATGTATAGCTGTTTTCTATATATTCAAATATGTATATATCTAGTGACATATGTGTTTATATGTTCATACATATATTCTTTCTAAATTTGTGTATACATACATATATTATATATTCTTAGTGGCACATTTATGTGCATACAAAAACATATATAGCCAAACAATTATTTCACTAAAAGAAAAGCCTGTATGAGTGTTATGTATGTGTGCCTGTATCACCGAGAATAGTACCTAACATACAACACTGATAGTTTTTTCCAGCTATAAAAATTTTACTAAAACTGATATTAAACAACATTAAAATAATGAGATTTAATTTAATATTTTACCTAAAACCCTTGCATTGCCATTTTATTGTTGCAACTGTACCATAATTATAGTTCACTCTACAAATATTCACATAGAGTAACAACTAAGGTTATGCATCTAAAATGATCTGTAGCCGGGCGTTGGTGGCGCACGCCTTTAATCCCAGCACTCGGGAGGCAGAGGCAGGCGGATCTCTGTGAGTTCGAGGCCAGCCTGGGCTACCAAGTGAATTCCAGGAAAAGGAGCAAAGCTACACAGAGAAACCCTGTCTCGAAAAACCAAAAAAAAAAAAAAAAATGATCTGTAGTATTTAATGGGACATTTAGCAAAAGAGTCAGAGAATTTTAGTCTCTGGTAATATGTAGGATGCATCTCAATTTCCTGGAACATGGTAGATACTAGATTTTTCTTGTTTTCCTTTGAGTAACCTTGCAATATGACATTAGTGAATCAGTTTATAAAGTATAAATCAGATTCATTTCTATCTCTTATTACTTGCACAGCAAATAAAAAATGGAGAAAATTGATGTATTCTCTAAGTGGTTTCATAGGTGAGTTAATACAGTGCAAATTATTTTAAAGAATGTAATTTCAAAAGTAAATGTTTTGGTAACATTAATAGCATAATTACTAAGAATCATGTACTGATTGCAAATTGTATTATATATACAGCAGAGAAAACACAACAGCACTTGTATCAGTCACTACAAGTCATTTACACGAATCCAAATGTCAGAAGAAATAAGATTCTTGATTTGAACTGAGCCTTGGAACTCATATTCATTGTTAAATGCAGCTATTAGCGAGATTAGTTTCTAAATTGGGATCAAGCTTTAAAATCAATCTGCAGGTGATACAAGATGAAAATAAAGACATAAATGAAAGAGGAATCTGACAAGAGGTTTATAAGCACAGATAAACTAATAGAACTTTGTAGAAAGGTAGATTGTGACTACAAAGAGAAAGGAGACCTTTGGCACCTGGGTTCCTGCTAAACCGCTCTATGACTGTATGGCTAGTTCTTGACAAGGACATCAGAGGAAGGAGATGTAATTCTACGTGTTTGGAATAATGCCATTTATTGCTAGTTTCTTGTGTAGCTGGTAAAACAAGTTAAAACAACACACAGAAAAAGAACTTGTAGTATATTATGCTGCCGTCCATGGCCCACTGTACAATGACTTACATATAAGATGCTTCATTAAATATCTGTTTAGGATTTTATATGTCAGCTCATTTATTAAATACACTTAATAAGTATAAAGACTAGGAGGGAAAATTCAGTCCATGGGATTAAACACATAGTTATAATGAAATGTATTTGCACATAAACATGAATAGAATTGATGGTTGTCTTTGTTATTTTGTCTGTGAGACAAGATAATACCAAAATCTCCAAGTTTACTCAAAGATTATTGTTCCAGCAGATGGAAAGTCTTTTAAAAAATGAATTGAGTCATTATACATTAAGAAAATAAAGTCAAAATTCCAATGTAGTGTTATATATTTTTAAATACATGTCAAAGGACTTAATGTTTTTATGTGGCTGTAGAGGGTAATTTTGCTCAGCAGCTCCTAAAAACACATCACTTGATTCCCTAGGCTTCCTTAATATCTATAATGAGCATTTTGTCGCACTTATGCTGACTGGTTTGTTAAGTAAATCTCTCCCACTTGTGCCAAATGCCTCCCTTCTGGGAAATTTGTCTTAACTTTTAGGTAATCTCACCAACATTATGTTGTTATGGTGTTCTGTGTCTACAGCTTTCGAAAGAAAATGAGGAGTTGTACAATTAAAATTGTCAATGCCATCCTTTTTATTAGCACCACGTACCTGGTGTGTATATATTACACCTCATTCCTGAAGACATAATATTTAGATATTTGTCCTCTATTATTTAACGAAAGCAATTATACAGTACGCACGAAAGTAATTATATGTACAAACACTGGGCATTTAATTGCCCGAAACTTACAGTCATTCTATCTATCCCATGAGTTTTAACTCAGGAATTAATTAGATTAGCTTAAAAATCTACCTACTTCATACATTGTAATATTAAATTCACATTTACTATCAATTTATTTTGTTTTCTTCCTTGACTTCTTCATATAATTGTAAATGTAGATGATGCAATGTGAACTGTTATTCTTCATCAATCTGTAGAATGTCAGCTGGTGCAATTTGTGGCTTTAGGGAAAGGTTTTTTTTTTAAGTTTCATCATTTGACTTGATTTTTATCTCAATGACAGAAAGGTATATTGCTGTGGGGTGTCTTTCTGTATGCTGTGAATATATGTTGTTCCCATTGGTTAGTAAATAAGCTGCTTTGGCCTATGGCAAGGCAGCTTAGAGGTAGGAGGGAAATCCAAGCAGAGATACAGGAATGAGACAGGCAGAAATGAGAGATGCCAGCCTGCCACCCAAGGAGCAACATGCCAGCAGATCGATAACACCACAGCCACATGGCAATATATAGATTAACAGAAATTGGTTGATTTATGATGAAAGAGCTAGCTGGCAAGATACCTGAGCCATAGGTCATGCAGTTTGTAATTAATAAAAGCCTCTGATTATTTTAGAAGTGCCTACAGGACTATGGGTAGAAGAGATCCATCCAGACTGTGGGGCCAGGCAGGACAGAGAAACTTCTGTCCACAGTATATGGTTAATTCAGAAATATTCCATGACACTAGGTGAAAGAATAATATGTCCATGGTGATCCTCAGTCTGCAGCATGGCCTCTCTTCAGAACTCTTGTGAACCCACTCTGTGCCACACACACTGAGCACCAGCACTCTGGGTAGCAGCACTTCAGTTCTTGGCTGTGACATTCACAGGCTGCTGTTAACCCCCACCATTGATACACTTTTCCCTTTAGCATTGTGAACACCTTCAATGCAGAGATTTCTTCTTTTTTTTAAGGCTTGAGGTCTTCCGAAATAAACACTGGATATCATTGATTTTCAATGTTTTTTCTTGAATTGCTATTATGATTACAATGCAGAGAAATCCTTATAATCTGTGGGAGGCAGTCAATAAACTCTACCTGAAGCGCATCCTTAAACCACCTTTTTGGAGACATTCTCTATTGATAAGATTTAGTAAAGCCAACATTTTGGAACTGTCTTGAGAGAAGGAGATCATTACGCTGAACATTCCTTTGTACTTAGTAGTAAATTTGTTTAATGCATGCAATTAAAGTTTGTACAATTCAGGATTAAGTGCAATCAATAATAAAATGCTATGAGTTTAGAGTGACGGGTAGTTCTGCTAATGTTTGAATATAAAACACAAGGAAAGCACAGATGTAAGTAAGTTGTTGTTGTTTTGTTTTGTTTTTTCTAAACAAAAGAAAAGTAGAACAAAGGATTACGTGTTCAGATTCAAAGAATGGCCGTGGTAATTATATGTGGATGTGAGAAGTCATCATAGTACTTTTTATTTCTAACCCTTCTGCAAAAGTGCAGCTGGAACTCACTATCAGGGCTGCACTGCTTAAAGGTCGTCCATCTGGGATGGGTGAAGAAGGAGATGCCTACATGAATTTCCTTGGTGCCTTACAATGTGTTTTCTTTTGCAAAGCAAATATAGATGAATCATATGTTAAGAAACTGCATACTGCTCAAAACCACAATAATCCCACTGCTTCCTCCCAGCTCTTGGCAAACAGAAACAGCATGCAAATTGGAAAAGGCAGCTGCCATCATTGCAATGTACCCTACTGGTTTCACGTATTTTTTTGTATCTCTTAGTTTGATTTTTTGAGTAGCTCATCATTTAACACATCTGATTGTTGGCAGTGCCTTGGAGGGAGAACAACACAAGACAACTTGGTTGTATCCATTTGGAATGACAGGTTGTAGTTTTGCTTTTTCTGATGGTTAATCTGTTGTGATGGATTAAGAACAGTCTGCGTCAAGCCCCCTGTACTTAATCTGAACCCAGGACTATAGATATTGAAGAGGTCTATTTGGGGTCTCTAAGAATGGCCTGAGCTCCATTCACCTAGTCAGGAGATTGGTTACTATAGTCTACAAGAGCATAGTCAAGCATCTTTCCCACTTGCCACATTCGTCATTTCAATCAGTTATTCCTATTACATCAGGCGGATATCCTTCAACCCACTCAAGTTTCCCTTGAGCCTGGGAACATCATCAAAATGTCCCTTAACCAAGATCCCAATAGCAACCATATTACCAAATGATTGATGTCCTATCACTCAAATTGCCTCCTTTCTTGATTTCCAACTTTCCACTCAAATTTTCTTTTATCTGTTTTCCTTTGTTCTTTGGGCATTCTTTCTTCTTCTTGCCAAATGCATCCATCCTTCCAGAACCCAGTGCACGCTGCCTTTCCTTCACAGACTGAGAACTTTCCTGGCGAAATCTCTTTCAGTTCCATGATCTCAAGTCCATTTGTACCTGACAACTCTATAAAGCCAGTGTCATTGAAAATGCATTTGACTCCAACTTCCAGATCTGTGCATTCAGCCTATCTATCATGCAAGTCCATTTTTTTCTACAGGCATGCTAAATTCCCTCTTGTCTTTCTTAGTTTTGTTATAAAATAAAACAACTGATTCGGAATCCAAATTATCAGCCGAGCTGTGATTTTTTTTTTTTTTTTTTTTTTTTTTTTTTTTGTCCTGGGGATTTATGTTGGTAGCTTCAAGGAGAGCATTTATTTGGACTCTATGGAGAAATGATTTTTCTGTCTGTCAGAAGAGATGCAGTGTTTTCTGCAGCTGGACAGCAGCAACCTGCAGTCCCCGCTCTCCAATATTCAGGGTTTGATGATGTTTATTTATTCTCACTATATCCTTGTAACCACCATGTATTTCTATAAAGGCACGTGTTAGTGATTATCTCTGAAGCTCACATCTATCATTTGAGACTCTTATTGTAAAGCTGGAAGCATTTTCAAAATGCATACCTGAAGCCTTAGTTTGATGCTTATACAGAAACAAAGGTCTTCAACACCAGGTACTCTGGGAACCATTTAAGCTCTCCCCAACCTTCTTTTGCCATTTCACTCTAACACATGCTGCTGATACTATTCCTTCCGATTTCTCATATCAGTGGAGATCTGATATTATGTTTTTCAGATTCACGACTCCTCATTGAGTCCTGTGATTTTTATGTACATGTAAAAATTTCCTCAAAGCTTGCTAGAGTTTAGTTGAATCAAGTTAGACTAAGAAATTTAACTAAGTGAATTGAATTCAGATCATCTTCCTCCTATCTCATGAGAGCTCAGATTACTGGCATGTCCACCATGCCAAGGCTCCAAAAAGTTTTTTTTTAGCTCAGTGTAATAACATTATAAGTGAAAGTGGCTGATTTTGGAAACTCAAAGTTTCTCATTTGTATTCAAGTTATACTCTTCATTAGTGTGGTTACAGGTAAATTTTCTCTTGACCTTTGCCTCCTTGGATGCAAAGGAAGCAGACTAACATTGTTTATCTCTTACCATAGTTTTATGAATTAAAATGAGCAAATGCACAAAGGTGTTATGCCCAGATCGAGAGGACCCCTCAAAGACTACCACGGAGACACCTAATATGTATGCAAAAACAAAGAACCTTTATTTCAAGCTCAAGCTTGGACTCTCCATCTGTCAGACTCAGTGGTGAGAGCAGAGAGCCCCAAGACCAAGAAGAGTAGGGGTTTATCATAGCAGAGGTTGGGGTGAGGGGATTTCCAGAATTCAGGACCTGATTGGCTGACATTTGTCCAGGGTTATCTTGGAGAAAGGGAAATAGGTGTGTGCTGGGCTCAGGCTCTGGTGAGTTTACCTAATCTTATCTAATTGTTGAAATGTTTGAGATGTTAGGTATTTCCTCTTAGATGCTAGCCCAACCCTTAGTGTTATCACCTTACAGCTTTTCCTAGATCTGGGTGTTGCCTGCCAGTAAGACTGTCATGGCAACTGTGTGGTCAAGCTGTTTTGCCCTCCCAGCCCCCCTGCCCCACAGGACACACCTAATACTGTACATGACACTGTAAAAGTTTCTGTGTCCCTTACATGCCAACATGGCACTAAGAGATGATTTAGACCATTTCTCTTTTACTAGGCTTTGTGCATTGGTTTACTTACTGTCTGATTCTCCCAAGAACATATGCTCCCTCAGAGCAAGCATGTTATTGATTTTGTTCAAACACAGATGTTTTAGGAAGTGCTACTTATTTCACTCTTGCTGATTTCAAGGGCCAAGTAGTCCTGAGCAAGGAGACTTAAAGGCATTTTGCACAAGGAAGAATCATTTCCAAAGGACAGGCAATTAATTGCAACACAGGATCTAAGGAAAGGGCAAATTGTTTCATATTTCTGGGATCAGAGGAAAGTGAGAAGTATGTCGTGAAGGGCTTAACATGCCAAGCAGTGAATACTATCACACAGTTAATCGGTTTCATATCTGTTACATAGATCTAAGTAGATCTGATGTGCTTCTCAGAGTACTCAAAATATCAAGGCCATTGATAAGGCTTTATTCTACAATCTCTACTTCTACACCACCATTTCAGGCTAATAACCAAGAAAAATTTAATTGGCTTCACGTATTTTGAATCATGTTTGTTTGACTTTAAGTACTATTGCATTTTTAGGAATTATTTTATCACTACAAAACATATAAACATATTAATAACAATAACAGAATCTTTTAGGGTGGAAGAATGATTGGACACTTTCAGTAGACAATTCTGGGAGCTCCCTGAAGTATTTATGCTTGGGATTAAGATAAAAATACTTTCTGCTCTTCTAGAGAATCCAACTTTAATTCCCAGGACCCACAACAGGAGGCTCGCAACTGCCTATAAGTTCAGGTCTAGGGACTCCAACTCCCTTTTCTGGTATTTGCCACTGCCTGGACCTAGACACCCAAACCCAACACACACACACACACACACACACACACACACACACACACACACACACAATTTAAAAGAAATAGAAATGATTTTTAAGAAACTTAATCTTGGTTCAATTGATATGGAAATCACAAAGGACACAAATCAATCTTAGTCTGAAGATATACAGTCATTTTACATCAAAATTGAACTTCCATAACAACATGAAGAACTTCTAGCAGTTGGCGTCTACATTAGTTATTTCCTTGTTGCTACAATGAAATACCAACCATGAAGCAATTTCTTTAAGTTTACAATTCAAAGGCATACTGTCCATCATAGTGGTCAGAGCTCAAGGCCGTGGGTCACAAATGATCTGCAGTCAGAAAAAAGAAAATGAGGAATGCAAACACTCAGTTGGCTTTTTCTTTTCATTTAGTCTGCGATTTCAAATACATGAAATGGTATTGACTACATTTAGGGTGGGTCTTCCTATCTTAACTAACTTAATATAGAAACTCACACAGGTGTGCCCAGAGGCTTATTTCCATAGTGATTCTAAATCTCATCAGGCTGTCAAACTAAAACTTCTTTTTTTCTTTTTTTTTTTTTTTTTTGGTTTTTTGAGACAAGGATTCTCTGTGTAGTTTTGGAGCCTGTCCTGAATCTCGGTCTATAGACCAGGCTGACCTCGAACTCACAGAGATCCACCTGCCTCTGCCTCCTGTGCTGGGATTAAAGGCATGCACCACCACCACCCGGCTAAAACTTCTATAAATAAATCTGAAGCTTGAGCAAATTTCTGAGTTGAAGTAATGGGTTTGGGTATTCAATTCAAAGAGGCCAAACTATAAAATTTAGATTAAATTTAACAAGTAAAGTTTTACTACAAGATCTCTAGACCAAAGACCCTTGAAAATCACTGGGTTTTGAAAGACCAGCATCATATAAGAAACCCAGGAAGGTGATAAAGAAAATAAGTCAAAGAAAATTAGGATAGTTTAGGAACTAGGAACCTTAATAAAGGATGGGCATATTGAGGTTAAGAAGAGCTGTGGGGGACCTAGTGAGATGGTTCATCAGGTATAAACACTTGTCACCAAGACTGACAACCCAAGTCTGATCCCTGGGACTAATATTTGGAAGGAGTGAATTGACTCCCATAAATTGTACTCTGACCTTGACACATATGTTGTGATACATATGTACACACACACACACACACACACACCATTGAATGTCATAAAACTTTTACAAAAGAAGGGAGGAGGAAAGGTATAAAATATACTCTTATTGTATTTATGTAATACAGTCAAAATTACAGTTCATAAAATAAGAAATAAGAATATTATTTCCAATGCTACCACACAACTTAAGTGGGACTTCTTTTCCTGTTTAGCTGAGGATGCTTGTCTGTTTTTATTGCCTCCAGACTTACTTAGCCATGCCTTACTCAGTCTGAAAACTGTTCACATGAGGATTATAGTTAATGTTTATATTTTTAGTATGGGCTTGGAAACACGATTAAAGAATAAATTATATACGAAACAGTGTGACCTTGAATATGGGAAATTTGACTGTATATTTAACATGCTTCATAGCATTTGCAAGAAAGCTGAGCTAAAATACACACTGTAAATCTGCAGGCATCTGAACATAACAGGAAATCATGGTTTTGAACTTGATGGAATATTTCCCTTCAAAATATTGAGATGTCAGCTAGATAGAGTGGTATGTGTCTGTAACCTCAGAACCGATGATATGAAGGCAGGGGGACTGAGGGACCAAGGCCAGTCTGGACCCTGTCAGAGAGCTAAGATAGAAGGGAGGGAAGGAGAGAGGGAAGGAGGGAGTGATGAAGGGGGAGAGAAAATATATGCCGTTTTTAAAACACTAAAGTTATTTAAAAGCTTTCAGTATGTATCTAAAAATCTGTAGGTGACTAAGCTATGCTATATGTTCTGAAATATAGTGGACAGTGTGGTGTGTAAGCGTTTTCATGGTTGTTCTTCCAAAGTTTCTATGCTACAGAAGAGAGCCTGCAAATGGCTGGGACTCATTTCAATTACAATAGTATTTAGCAAAACGATGGGAATATCCAAAACTTTCTGGATTAAAGATGTATTTATGACCTTCATTTTGGTGCTGGTTTCATGTCAGCATTAGCATGTCAACTTGTTATATTGTATATTAAATATATGCATTGATTATATTCCAATTCAATAGAAATAATTAAAATGAAAAACTGAATTTAGTATCTGATAGTGTTCTAGCACTGTTCAGGATCCTGTTGAATCAGCTCACAAGCTAATCCATGCAATTTTACTCAACTCCACATTCAGTGTGTTCATGTGTCTTGCGATCAGTTGTGGTAGGAATATTTCAAACATGAAATCTATCAAGGGCTACAAATCTTTGTTTGTTTGTTTGTCAATTTTCCCCTTTCACAGTTAGTTGTTAACATACCAGCGCAGCCCTGGAGTTGCAACACTGGCAACAGAGCCAAGCAAGAGCAAACTGAATTTATCTGCTTGTTTGTATGTGTCTCTGTGCCCTGGTGCACTGAGACACATCACAGTCTTCATCTCCATGGCAAGGCAAGGCTGGGGATGAAGACACATCATAGTGTAAGTAGTTGGAGCCCTCTCGACTCTGGTAGCCTCCTTTATAAGCACTGAACACTATCAACCTAGACAGTTCACAGTTAACTTTGCTACAACTCTCCTATGTACTCTCCTTTTACATTATAAGCTATGCTAAACACCTACCTGTACTGCTGAAAATTGCTGAAATCCTTCATGCAGCAGCTTGAGAAGGTTGTAATCATGAGCATTAGCCCTGTGCACTGCTCACTCCCAATTATCTCCTTGGGAATGTTGTTATTGTGCAACTGAGATGCATATGAGCTTTCAAACTATAATCACCCACAGAACCCTTCCAACCAGGCCAGTTGCCCAGCAACCCCAGTTTGCCTCAGCTACCTAAAAGGAGCTCTGTGAAGTAAATTTTTCCATACCCTTTTCTTCATTTTTTTTTCATTTTTCATGGATTTTAATATATTTCCTTTAAAGGAGTTATAGAACATTTTTTCATATAAACCTTTTTCTGAACTTATATTAACCATTATCTACCATTAGTTTGTGTAAAAAGGAAAGTTTGTGGAATAATTTATGAATAAACCTGCATGTCTGAAGTCTACTCATTTTAATTTTTCATGTTCTTTATATTTGGTGTATTTTTATGTGGACCTCAGATCTGTGTAGCCTTAAACTATTTTTACTCTACATATTAATTCAAATAACTTATTTTCTTTCCTCAAATTTACTTTAAAACTAATAGTTAAATTGCATGAATTTATTGCACATAACAATGTTTTGGAGTATATTAACAAATTATACCTCAGTTTTCCCACTTATAAAGTGTGAACAATGACAATAACTTTATGCTGATTACTTGTGAAGGTTAAATGAATTGTATGCCCTATACTGTGTGTGTTGAGAATCACACAGCTATTTTATATAGTAATTACTACATAAGTTTCTGATAATGAGATAATTAAATGTTTGAAAAGTAAATGTGAAGGCTCTACATGTCTTAAGCATGACAATAACATCTTCAACACTCATGATTACTTATAAACAACAGTAAGATGGAGTTCAATAGATTCCATACAGATGCCGCCTTTTTATTTGAGGGAATTTTAAAAAACATAGTTTTTATATGTAGGGATTAGAGATGTAGATCAGATGTAGGAAAATATTTGTTTAATACATGCAAGGACCTGGGTTCAATTTTCAACATCACGCTAGATACACAAAGGCAGAGAACACCTTTGGAGGAGTTAGTTTTACCTTAATTCATTCCTCTTCCTCTTCCTTCTTCCCTTCCCTTCCCTTCCCTTCTCTTCCCTTCCCTTCCCTTCTCTTCCCTTCCATTCCTTTCTCTTCCCTTTCTCTTCCCTTCCCTTCCCTTCCCTTTCTCTTCCCTTCCCTTCCCTTCTTCCCTCTTCTCTTCTCTTCTCTTCTCTTCTCTTCTCTTCTCTTCTCTTCTCTTCTCTTCTCTTCTC
>CABHPR010127525.1:0-20787 GCA_902168415.1 Peromyscus melanophrys
TTTTTTTTAATTGTAGTAAAATATATGCAACATACATTTTAAAGAATGTTTAAAGTTTTGTTTTCTGTATTCAGAGCATTGGACATTTATCACTACCATCACCAGTATTTAGTTCTGTAATTGTTCTCTCCTCCAGGGAAACTCATGACCTATTGAGCAGCTGCACCAAACTAACTTCCCTCATTCCTCTAGAGTCACTAATTTGCTTCCTTCATATTTGTATATGTTGGATTTTGTTAACAAATGAACATAAATAATTAATGACTTTTTGTGTATAGCTTTATTCACTTAGCACAGTTTCAAAGCTTATTGTGTCATGGCATGTGTCAAAACTCATTCCTTTTTATAGCTCAATACCATTTCATGGTTTGGTAATGCCACATTAAAAAATATCTGTTCTTCAGCTAAGGGACATTTAGATTGTTTACACCCTTTAGCTACAGTCAACAGTGTTTCTATGAACATTTTATCCACAAGTTCTGAAAATCAACTTGTAGAATATTATTTTAAGGTGTGTTGTATTTGTTTATGCTGTGGAACATTTGTTTAATGATGCAAAGATGTGTTGCATTCTTTTGTTGCATTTGTTCAACTCTGTGAAGCTGTGTTACTTTGTCTAAAACACATGATGGTCTAATAAAGAGCTGAATGGCCAATAGCAAGGCAAAAGAAAGAATAGGTGGGGCTGGCAGGCAGAAAGAATAACTAGAAGGAGAAATCTGGGAGAAAGAAGAAAGAGGAGAGAACAAAGAGAGAAGGACATCAAGGTCCAGCCACCCAGCTGCACAGCCAGCCATGGAGAAAGAAGTAAAGAAAGCTATACAGAAACAGAGGAAGATAAAAGCCCAGAGGCAAAAGATAGATGGGGTAATTTAAAGTTAAGAAAAGCTGGCTAGAGACAAGCCAAGCTAAGGCTCAGCATTCATAAGTAAGAAAAGCCTCTGTGTATTTATTTGGGAGCTGGGTGGTGGGCCCCCCAAAAGAGCAAAAACAACCAACAACATTTTGGTGTTACCAACGTGGGTTGTATTTCCATGTAGGGCCTGAGAAAGCAGGAAAAGAAAAAGAAAAGAAAAAAGACATGACTCCTTTAAGAGGTGCTGATGTTCAATTGGTAGCACTAAATAAAAATGGCAAGCTAAGTAAAAAAAACAAAAACAAACAAAAAACAAACAAACAAAAATGCTTGTGGCAATGCAGATACCGGCTTCCATAGCTAGGAAGGTTTAATGCAGCTCTTGGTCACAAACCTCCTCCAGTTGAACCATGAGCTTTAGGTCTGGCTTTCCCAACCCCAAGAAGTGTTCAGGGCCAGCGGCCAAAGCTGTGCAGAGGTCCTAACCTCACTGCTTAGAAGCTTTTCGCTCATGCAGACAAAAAAGGCTGAAAGATACGCAATAAAAGAGGTCCAGACAGAATAACTCTGAACAGGTTTCAGTGTGTTTTACAATGTGCATAGGCTTAAGAAAGAAAAAGGGTATGGACAGTCATAGAAAGAAATAGTTCAAAAATAATAAACACAAGCCGGGCAGTGGTGGTACATGCCTTTAATCCCAGCACTTGGGAGGTAGAACCAGGAGGATCTCTGTGAGTTCAAGGCCAGCCTGGTCTACAGAGCAAGATCCAGGACAGATACCAAAACTACACAGAGAAACCCTGTCTCAAAAAAAAAAAATAATGAAGTCTTTAAAGAGAGAAGTTAAATAATAAAAAAGAATAAGCCATATAGAGAAGGGAAATAAACAGGGAGTCTGAATCCTGTATGCTATTGTGTTGATTTTGAATATTTTGAATGCTGACAAGCAAATAATAGCTGCTGAGAGACATGGGATTGTGAACTGGACTGTTAAATTCAACCAATCTAGATATTTTAGAAATGTCTTGACTTTAAAAAAGAAGTGAAAAAATATATTTGTCAAATGGAAATAAAAAATGCTTTGGAGTTTTATTTCCACAGAAAACAAGAGGCTGTGGATCGTTCCAGGTTACTATGGATCAGGTTTGATCAAGGGAGACCTCCTGAACCTTGACAGGTGATATCTATCAACAAAGGTTATAGCTGATCTTCCCAGAACTTGGCCATTATCTCAAATTTTCTCTCTGGGACCCTAAAGATGCTTCATCCGCAGACAGCAGGAAGCAATTTAGAGAAAATGATGTTCACATTCTCAAGAGTTGGGTTGTGGGAGGCTTTTGGTTATTTGGTGGATCATGGATATTTGTTATATTTAGGGGAATATAGAATAAAAAGACAACTATTAATCTCGGATATTTTGCATTGGCATGGATTTTGGAATAGTGATACAAATTCAAAATTAATTTTGTTACACTGTATCTATGTTTCTATTCTTGTTTGAGGTATTGTGCCTATACAGCTGATTTTAAAATGCAATGTATAAATAAGAAATGAGGTTAGTAGTTAATCTACAATAATCAAACTTGTAGTCACATTAGGTATGTTTTCTAAGTTCAATAGGTATATTTTAGATAGATAAATGCTCTTCAAACACTTCAAAGACCACTAGAATATGGCATTTTAAATGTTTTGTTAACCTAAGGTTTTTCATGGCAATGAGACACATCTGCTCCTGGCAACACCAATTTACTTCAGAGAAGATGATGGGCAGTGAAGAAACTCCTTATGGAGTTTGCTTTCATTGTAGCAAGATTAGCCACTGGGCAAAGAAACTGCTCTTGCCTTTGACTGCTGACATTGTGCTGTGCAGACTGGACATGCAGGATATACAGGAAAAAGAGTGTCAAACTTTGTCAAAACAAGACAGGACAATCCTTCAAAATTCCTGCTTCACTGAAGAGTCTGCCAGGTATTCCACAGGACACACAGGAAAGGGACTGATGAACTTTGCCAATACTAGGCAGGACAGTCCTTCAAATTTCCTGCTTCACTGAAAAATTTGCCAGATATTCTGGACCTGTAGGCTGAAGATGGATGCCCCAACATTGCAAAGGCTTTGGGTGAATGTCCAGGTAGCCAAATGTCTCTGTTGTTAGATAATATTACATCCTTCTGGGTCTTTGATAGAGTTGAAGACTAGATAGTTATAGTTGCAGTTTTCCTTAGATATGATACAAAGTAAATTAGGTATAAAATTTTGGATTTACTAAGATAAGATAGATAATGTATTATTTTCTCTGAATATGCTAACTACAAATGGACAGAATATTGTAAATATAATTCTTAATTGATAATTGCTCTTATTGTATACAGTCTTACTATGTTAAAGTTAAAACCTTTCATTTTTGTTTAGATAAAAAGGGAAAAATGTTGTATAATATTATTTTAAGGTGTGTTATATTTGTTTATGCTGTGGAATATTTGTTTAATGATGCAAAGATGTGTTGCATTCTTTTGTTGCATTTGTTCAGCTCTGTGAAGCTGTGTTACTTTGCCTGTCTAAAACACATGATGATCTAATAAGGAGCTGAATGGCCAATAGTGAAGCAGGAGAAAGGATAGGTGGGGCTGGCAGGCAGAAAGAATAAATAGGAGAAATCTGGGAGAAAGAAGAAAGAGGAGAGAACAAAGAGAGAAGGACATCAAGGTCCAGCCACCCAGCTGCACAGCCAGCCATGGAGAAAGAAGTAAAGAAAGCTATACAGAAACAGAGGAAGATAAAAGCCCAGAGGCAAAAGATAGATGAAATAATTTAAAGTTAAGAAAAGCTGGCTAGAGACAAGCCAAGCTAAGGCTGGGTATTTATAATTAAGAATAGCCTCCATGTGTGACTATTTAGGAGCTGGGTGGTGGGCCCTCCAAAAGAGCAAAAATAACCAACAGCATTAACTTGTTCTAGAAAACACTATGTCATGGCTCCCAGTTGCCTCACCATGGGATACATCTAGCTTTAGTAATTTCCCAGCCTTCCATATGTTATGCCTTTGTCTCTTTGTCCATATCCCTTTACCTTCTGCCTACTGTAAGAATGCATCTTTAAGGAATCAACTTGAGATGAGCCTAGTTATAAACACCTGTAATCTCAGTAATCAGGACATGGAGGCAGGAGGATCAGGAAGAGTTCAAAGTCAGCCTCAACCTCAACTACATGGTGGATTTGAGGCTAGCCTGGTCTACACAGGACCCTATTGCAAATACAACAAAACAACATCCACTAATGTGTCATTTCTGTTATGAAGCTCTTACTGACAGCACTCCTGCCCTTCAGCTCACAGGCAAGCCGACCCCTGGCTTCTTTCTATCTCCTATTTCTGCTCAGAATCTGTTATGGCCTTTCTTGGACCTCAGGAATCTTCCCCATAGCCTAATTTTGAAGACAGGTCCTTAGCTTTGTCACTTTTGTGTAGACAGGTACTTGAATCTGGTAGGCATTTAGATGAGTATATGTTGGGTAAATGATGGTTAGATTTTTTTTTTTTGCCCTGGGTTAACCAGATTGGAAAAGTTGACTTTAGACATCAGTCAAATATACAATGGCAAAAATATCTTCCAAATGAATTGAATGAGAATTCTGGGATTTTCCACTCTAGATACTCAATAATGGAATACTTAGCAAGGGGAGCTCTTGCTAATCTGATGTCCTGTTACATAATTAAGACCCCTAAAAGAGTAGATTTTAATTAGACCCTGAAACCTCAAAATTCTCAATGCTTTTGACTTGACTTAAGTAAAAGGCACAATGTAAGTCACAAAAGCCTGCTTACTCCTTTAGTTTCAAATTGTTGTGGAGGCTTTGATTCTCCATGAAATGGCAATTTACTTGGAGTGCTGCTTGCAAATTGCTACTTAACAATTTATGGTCCTGGAACATGGTACACCCTCTACAAATAGGAGCTCTTATTAGCCATCTCCTGTTCCTCACAATATTTGACAGTGCTTTTGCACAAAAACAAAAACTGGCATCCAATGAGTGCTTTGGAATGAAAGAATGGACAGAATGGACTGCAATTCTGAGGACAGAGTAGATGAGGAATAGTTACTAGTCTTGGCTGGTTGTGATCAGCGTGCTTACCCTCAGGGAGTAGCATAGTTAGTGCCTTCTCACAGCAAGGCGGATGTTTTTGTCCTGTACTATTTAACCCAGTAATTGTCTTCTTTCTGCGTGTGGGGAGCAGGTGCATGTGAGGAGTGGATGCTTGAGAGCCTGGACTCCCCCTTTAAAAAAAACATGGAAGTTATTTTGAGTCCCTAACTCAGTAGATCCTTTTATACTTTATGTTCCTGCAAAGCCTGTGGAGCCATTATGCTCTGACTTCTTGAGGCCTGACAACAGCTGATGAAAAGCCAGGAGGTTAGGATGATAGGAAAAAATGATAAGCAAAAGAGACACAGTACTCTTCTTTTTTTCTTTTTCTTTTTCTTTTTCTTTTTCTTTTTCTTTTTCTTTTTCTCTTTCTTTTTCTTTTCCTTCCTTCCTTCCTTCCTTCCTTCCTTCCTTCCTTCCTTCCTTCCTTCCTTCCTTCCTTCCTTCCTTCCTTCCTTCCTTTCTTTCTTTCTTTCTTTCTTTCTTTCTTTCTTTTCTTTCATTTTTTTATGTACTTGGAATCAACAGTTGTGGTGGGTAGTGGTTTGAAGTAGAATGGCCTCCATAGGCTATTAAATGATTAATCACCAGGGATTGGCACTCTTTGAGAAAGATTAGAAGGTATGGCCTCATTGGAGGAGGTGTGTCACTGGAGGGTGAGCTTTCAGGGTTCAAAAGCCATACCAGGCTGAGGCTCTCTCTCTGCCCACAGATCAGGATGTAGCTCTCAGCTACTGCTCAGTGCCTGCCTGCATGCCTCCATGCTCCCTGCCATGGTGGCAATGTACTAAACCTCTGAAACTGTAAGCAAGCCCCCAATTAAATGCTTTCTTTTATAACAGTTGGTGTGGTCATGGCGTCTCTTCAGAGCAATAGAACAGTGACTAAGACAATAGTCAAATGTATGTAGGTCAGTATATAACAGCTATCAAGGGAAAAAGTGCTGAATATTGTATAGATTTAAGACCAGAGGACTTAGCTTCTTTTGAGGCCCTTCAAGGATGCATCACTAATGAAGGTATATTTAAGCTTTGCTTGAAGGTTATATAGATATTAATTGGAAAAAGAGAGATGGGAAAGGCCCAGGCAAAGACCCAGGGGTAAGAGAAACCAGGAACTTGTAATAAACCATATAGAAACAGAAAGGCTAGAAGTAAATGGGGCGGAAGAGATAAGACAAGGTATATCAGTGTCCCAGTGCTTATCAAAGGACTTTGATGCAAATGTGGGTGCTGACACCATTCTGGGGTCACAGTACCTACCTTCCTACCCTGGAGACTTTGAACACTCTGCTAATGTTTTATGGATCTTTTCATTTCAAGTGACACACATATGTTTAAACCACTGATTATAAATTCCCTTGACATAGTCCTAGTTCACACAATGTGTCCCAGTCTTCCTGTGTTGTGTAGGGAAATTTCTGTCCAAGGACACTTTAGAAATTAAGATGCTGCTTTTGGTACTAATTTGACTCCGTGGAATATGATTTTATATATATATATATATACATAATTTAAAAAAAAAGAGGGCCTGAAGTTGGGAGGGAGTCCTGGTGGGGGGTCTTGGAGGGACAGTGGGTAGGGATATGATAAAAATACATTGTATGCATGTATTAAATATATGTTTTAAAATGCTACTTTTCCCCATTTACAAATATTTAACTTGAATGGATGCCACAGCATTGACAAACTTAAGTGTCAGAGTTCAGAACTAGTTGAAGCCCTATTATAAATTAAACGATGGGGCTGGAGAGGTGGCTCAGCAGTTAAGAGCACTGGCTGCTCTTGCAGGAGACCCAGGTTTGGTTCCCGGCACCCATACGGAGCCTGATAGTGAACCACTACCTCTAACTCCAGTTCCTGTGGACCCACCACTGCCTTCTGCCCTCCACAGGTCCTCCGTGCATATGGTGCAAGGACATACATTCAGACAAAACACTTACAAACATAAAATTTTAAAAATCTTACTACTGTATCTCAGAAATGGAATTTAGTATCTCTATGTCACCCAAATACTAGATACAGTCAGTTCCTTTGTTTCAAAAAACCAGGATGCCAGTAGTGATGCTTCACTTCTTAGGTTCAAACTGGCATGCTTTTTCTACAGAATTGAGATTTTTTTTCAAAGAATGAAATAAATAAAACTAAGTAAGATGATAGAATTAGATGTTTTCATTACTCAGAATTGCAGAGCTGGGGGGGATGTGGCTCGGGGCCAGAGGACTTGCCTAGCATGTGCCGAGCCCTATGTTCAGTCCTTAGCACTGAGAACAAACACCGCATCAAAACAAAAACCTTTGGTTCCAGGGAAGCATTTGAAAATGAGAACAGCCTCCCCAGCGTCTCCTACTTCCCTCTCAAGTGATGACTGTACATGGAAAATGATTTAATCCGGTTGAGCAAAACAACATGTCAATGACTCATATTAAGAAGGAAATCACAACCTTTGGCTGCATGAATGGAGGCTTCTATGATTGTTCTTACCCCCCCCCCGCGCCCCCATCTGTCCAAACAGTCAGTGGGAAGGAAGAGGAACACAGGATTTGTGCTAGCTTTATGGCAATTGAAATGAGAATAAGGAAAAGTCTCTTGCAATCCAGACAGGATTGGGAGCTTTGGAAGTGGCATGTGGGTAGGCAGAGGGAGAGAGAGGACAAGAGGTGGAGGGACATAATGGGGCATTCGTCAGGCAAGGCGAACACTGTTGTACCAACTTACATTTTTTTCCTCATATCTTTGAACTTCCCACATTTTGGTCCACAACCTCTGTCAACTTTCGCCAACCTGTGCAGATCTGTTTGCTGGACCTGGGATCGGAGGACCTGAAAGAATGGGGCGGGCTAATGCTGTAGACAAACGTCCTTCAGTTTCGGTGTGCTATTACACATGAAAGAAACAAAGAAAGCTGTGATCCAAGGAAGGTTATTTGAGTTCAGAAAAACAGATCAGAAAAACATGTAATTTATTTACTCCAGTAAGCACACACTAGATATGAAGAGAGCAGCCCTCTCCCAGAACCTTCTCAGGAAGTTTAAACACAATTGTCTGGCACATAGTACAGGTGATATCTGGGAAAGCTTGAAAATGAGGCAGAAGGCCTTATCCAGATTCAGGGTATAGGGGACAGCACTCAGCATAGCCTTTCACCAGATTGGGTTTTAGAGCTGTGTTCTGACATCCAACAAGAATAGACATGTCTTATAAATTGAGTGTAAATGTTCAGCACGAGGCATGAAATCACATCCAAGACCAATCCAGGGAACAAAATTCACCTGAGGTAAAAGGCCACTGCCTTTTCTTCCTGGAGCCTCCCTCACAGTTCCCTGAGGCATTGTTTACCATGGGCCATAGTTTGTTTTGATCGTGTTCTGAAAACTCTCAATGTTCTCTCTCACCCCTCTCTATACTCACCTCACTCATCATCTCCCAGAAACACGCCACTGTCTTTTCTCAGAGCTTTCACATCTCACTCAGCCCAGGACGTCAATCAGATGCACACAAACGTGCCTCCATGCATTAGCCTCAATTTCAAATATTTATGAGAATTTCATTTCCTCAACCAGAAAGTCAACCTTCAAGATGATTTCTTGGACATTTACTTGAACTTTTAGCAATTTGATGGCCATGTGATGTAACTTAAATAATACCTGATTCCTCGATGTGCTGCTTTTCTGGGCATAGCAAAAACTGATCTAAGAGCATTTAATCCTCCATCTGTCCAGTCTTGGCATTTCTGCTCCCAGGTGCTCGATGTGATGATTTTGGTGTCACCCTGTTACACACAGGTGTGACTGTCCCACAGAGCAACCTCAAAGACAATCTACAGTTTTGTTTGACTGTGTGTTGGCTGGTCAATGTCCCATCCTTAGCTGTCGAGTTGAAGTGTCTTTGTGTGCCACCTCACCCTGGCATATCCGTGGTAACTGTCAAGAGGGTATTGAAAGGGCTGGAGAGATGATGGCTCAGGGAATCCGACCACTTGCTGCCAAACATTAGGCCGAGCTCAGGGAATCCTGCTGAAGAGAGAGAGGAAGGATTGTAGGAGTCAGAGGGGTCAAGGACATCACAGGAAAACTCACAGAAGCAACTAGCCTGGCTCAGAGGAGCTCAGAGTCTGAACCAACAACCAGGGAGCCTGCATGGGACTGACCTAGGTCCTCTAGCTATATGTGACATTTGTGTAGCTTGGCTTTCTTGCGAGACTCCTAATAATGGGAGCAGGGGCTGTCCCTAAAGCTTTAGTTGGCTCTTGGGAACAGGTTCCTCCTACTGAGTAGCCTTGCCCAGCCTTAATACAAGGGTGGTGCTTAGTCTTACTGCAACTTGACATGCCATGCTTTGTTGACGGCCATGGGAGGCCTTATCCTTTCTGAACAGAAACAGAGGAGGAGTGGATGGGAAGAGGTGGAGGGCAGGAGAGGAGAGGAGAGGGAATAGGAGAGGAGGGAGGGGAAACGGGTCGGTATGAAAAATAAATAAATGAATAAAAATTTAAAAATCACAACTTTATAAGAACAAAACAAAACTTGCTGCTTTTCCAAAGAACTGGAGTTCAGGTCACAGTACCTACATCAGGCACTCATTACTAACCCAGCTCTAAGGGATTAGATGCACTCTCTAGCTTCTGAGGGCACCTGCATACACACACACACACACACACACACACACACACACACACACACACTAAAGCTTAGAAAATGCAGTTGAAAAACCACCAAAGCTTAGCATTTTAATGAAACATAGTATTTGTGAATAAGAAATATGTACTCTTATAAAAGTAGTTTATTTTCACAGGTGTTGTTACTGCTGTGGTCTATGAATTCTGTGAGTATACATTGATCACACCATGTTTTACAGCTAGGTTGTGTAAATTTGGGATATAGAATGTGCTCTGCAAATGTTTGTGGAATGGGTTAGAAAATGATTATTGCCAGCAATGGTAAATCATTGTGTGACCTTGTGTCCCTCAAAGACTTGTTCTCTAGCGTGCAGTGGTACTGGAAGTTAATGGAAGCTTTAGGAAAGGTCTAGTGGGGAAAAAAACCCAGATCAAGCCTTGAAGGAGATATTGGTACCCCATCCTTTCTTCTCTTTCTCTTTGCTTCTTAATCACTATGAAGTGAGCATGGCTTCTCTACCAAATACTCAGACCCACAATGCACTGTACCTTCCTTATAAGCTGATTAGCCTGGGTATTTTGTCACAGTGATGGAAGGTTGGTGAATACAGTTACTGTATGCCAGGCACTAATCCAAAATTTAACTTATTATCTCATTGAAGGGTCCCAGTGAGCTAAATATTATTTATATCCATTTTTTAGATGAAGAAACAGTCACTAATAGTTTGAGTTCCTTATTGAAGGTACTTTCAGTCTAACAGCCTGATTCTACAGGCTGTTTATAGCTGTTCTGCTATGGGAAAAATTAAGCATTGTACTGCTATTTAAATGTTTGGAGGTGCGTGATAGTCTTAGGATATAGTCACCAGTCCTTGTATGCTTTTATTGTCTTTTGGCTTATTGTCTTCCCATGGCAAACTTCCGAGGCATTATGTCAATATGTCAGTGAACTTTCTGAAGCAATTATGGGACCCTTCCAAGGACATTGATTTTCTGAAAAAATAAAATCAAATTTCTAATTATTGGCAATGACACTGTTCATGTTATTACATGTTAGAGCCATCTGCCATCATATATCTATTTACTTTGTCTTTGTAGTGGTGCTGAGGAACAAACCTAGGATCTCATACCTGCTAGATAACAACTCTAGTCACACACTGAGCCCCCGTTAGAACATTAGAGTTAGTTGAAATGGGCTTAAGATTTTGGAAATGCAGGAGAGTCAACTAGAAGTTGTATGTGGCTGGGACTTTCACACAGGGGAAGAATTTGCAAGGCCAGGATCTGGATGTGGTCTGCGTTTCTTTTCTTAGCTGCAGGAGTTGAACTAAGGAGATCATTTAATAAAGCCTACAAAGTGTGGATGTTGTGACACTCAGCACCAAGCCTAATTTAGAACCATCATGAAGAGAACATAAACAAGGAGACAGTATCCTGTCACATGAAATATATCTTATTGGAATACACTGGTCAGAAAAAAAGTGATTTAAAAAAAAAGTTTGTATTCCAGACCTGAAGACAGGTAAGAGTTCCTTGTATCTGAATTTTCAGGAGGAAATGGTCTCTGTTATTTTTTTAAAATATTCAGAATAAAATAAAATCTATTCTTGGGTCTGGAGAGATGACTCAATGGGTTTAATTCCTAGCACCCACATGGCAGTTCACAGCCATCTGTAAAGCCAGTCCCAGGGCTCTGGTGCCCTCTTCTGGCCTCCTGAGACTACTACATGCAGTATGATGCACAGATACACATGCAGGCAAAACACCCCTCATGAAAATTTAAAAATCTATTCTTTTATAAATGGAGTCATAATTTTACTTAATTTGGCTATTCTGAGGATGTGCTCCCCGGATAGCCAGCATCATTTCTTTTTATGTTGCTGTCGACTTCATA
Source organism: Peromyscus melanophrys (assembly GCA_902168415.1). Taxonomy (NCBI): domain Eukaryota; kingdom Metazoa; phylum Chordata; class Mammalia; order Rodentia; family Cricetidae; genus Peromyscus; species Peromyscus melanophrys. The sequence goes on from CABHPR010127525.1 coordinate 11,512, forward strand.
AGCAGGATCCATAAATCAAATTGGAATGAGTTTCCTCAAGCGACTTAGATAAAGATTGTCTGCAAATCACAGGCACAAAGCCTTTGGAGCTCTGCTGAGTAGAAACAAACCGGACCACATTTAGCTTTTCTGCTATCTCTTAGCTCCTCAGATGTATTTGCCAGATAAAAATAAGCTAGTATAAAATGTTTGATTTTTCCAGAGGAACTGGGAATGGCTTTGTGATTAACGTGACAGGTACCCACAGATTCAAGGCTTGGCTGCAACTGGTGGAACTCTTGGGAGTTGGTGGAACCTTTTGGAGGTTGGGCCTAGTGTAGAAAGCTAGGTCACTGCGGGGTGACTCTTGAAGAGGACACTGGAACTCTGCCACACAGTTGTTTTCCCCAGCCAGCATTCCTAACTGTCCTAATTAGGGTTACTCTTACTGTGAAGAAACACCATGGCCAAAGAACTTGGGAAGGAAAGGGTTTATTCAGCTTACACTTCCACATCACGGTTCATCATCAAAGGAAGTCAGAACTGTAGTAGAATATTATTTTAAGGTGTGTTTCTTTTGTTTATGTTGCATCTGTTTAACTCTGTGAAGCTGTGTTACTGTGCCTGTCTAAAACACCTGATGGTTTAATAAAGAACTGGCCAATAGCAAGGCAGAAGGAAAGATAGGTGGGGCTGGCTGGTAGGCAGAGAGAATATATAGAAGGAGAAAACTGTGAGGAGGGATCTGAGATCTAGAAGTAGCCAGAGAAGAAGGAGGACTCTAGGGGCCAGCCACCCAGCTACACAGCAAGCCATGGTGTAAGAGTAAGATTTACAGAAGTAAGAAAATGAGAAAAGCCCAGAGACAAAAGACAGATGGGATAAGTTATGGAAAGCTGGCTAGAAACTAAGCCAAGCTAAGGCCGGGCAATCATAAGTAAGAATAAGACCCCATATGTGATTTATTTGGGACCTGGGTGGAGGGCTCCCCAAAAAGAGTTAAAAAAAAAACCCCAACAATACAGGACAGGAACCCAAACAGGGCAGGAACTGATGCAGAGGCTATGGAGGAGTGCTGCTTACTGGCTTACTCTTCATGGCTTGCTCAGCCTGTTTTCTTATAGGATCCAGGACCACCAGCCCAAGGATGACACCACCCATAGACTGGACTTCCCCCCATCAATCACTAATCAAGAAAATGCCCTATCTCTGTGAGTTCGAGGCCAGCCTGGTCTACAGAGTTAGTCCAGGACAGGCTCCAAAGCTACAGAGAAACCCTGTCTCGAAAAACCAAAAAAAAAAAAAAAAAAAAAAAAATGCCCTATAGGCCTGCCTATAGCCAGATCTTATGAAGACATTTTTCTCAGTTGAGGCTCCCTCCTCTCTGATGACTCTGGCCTGTGCCAAGTTGACATAAAACTAGCTAGCACACTGGCTGTGATGGAAAGCCTTGCCATGGTCCCAAAAGTTATGGAGCTAGTGCCTACAGGAACTCCACAGATGGGAAGGACCCTTGTACCAGAACTCTGGGAGGGAGTGTCCTCTGTTAGTCTGTACAGCTGTGTCCCAGTGACCAAGCAGGTTGAAAAGAGAAAAATGACAAACAGGTGGGACAATAAGATGCATTTTCATTTTAAGATTGAGGAATAGACATCAAAGATCATTTTTTGGTATCTGCAAGAAAAATGTATTGGGTAGGACTAGTGAATGCTGTTGTACGTGAACATGCATGTACTAAGTGCTGAACTCCCGATTAGCTTGGAGATCTTGGGATGGGATATTTATACACAGTGACTTCAGAGGTTGAGTGCTGGTTGGTGGAGGGGACCCTCCAAGAGGATGCAGATGGTACCTGGAGAAATAAAGATGCATGTGAAAGATCAGAACAGCCAAGCTTAGCTGCTGCCTTTACACCAAAACAGGTTTTCTCAATACCCAATAACCTTTTTTTTTTTTCAAGTTGTATATAAAGGAGAGTTTGTAAGTTAAATAATACAGGAAAACCTCTCAGCTTACAAGTTGGGATAGCTGGGTGCTAGAAGGGATTCTGTTTCTCAGAGGATTATGTGAGCATGACTTGGCAACATCTTACACATTGGTGAAATGGGCACCAGAACAGCCATTTCAGTTGGGTCTCTGCTTATCCCTTTGTTTGAGTTTTAGAAAACATTTTCTATTGAGAGTAAATCAGCAAGAGCTTCAAATCTGTAATTACATATTGAGTGTTTACTGTGTGCTGGACTGTGATGGGTGATAAGGTCACAAAGATAAAGACATATTGTCTCCTCTCCTGTGAGTTCTTGTGTGTTGCATATGGCCGATGGTGACATAGATTATCTGTGATAGACACATCAATGGTGAGGTAAGACAGCATACATGGAACTGTTCCGCCACCTCCAACATTTTAATTAAAAATTATGTAAGAATGCTGTTGATTAGGGGGCTGGGGACCATACTTTTTAAACAAATTTAAAAATGCTATGGAATGAGGCTATAATTAAAGCCTTCATGATGCCCTCCTTAAAATGATATAGATATAATTGGGATATATTGTGTATATACAAATATATAATTTATATTATTCATACTTTATACAAAATTTTAAGACTCATGCTGATAATTTTTTTGAGTTTGAAAGAATATTTATTTTGTATTATGTTTCAACCTATAAATTATAATGATGAATATAATCATCTTGGGTCTTATTCATTTTCAATTTTGATCCTTAAAGCAACTTAAATATTTGTGGGTTACTGGAAGTATAAGGGCCCCAAATTATCTCATGCCTACCTGCTTATTGTCTTTAACAGACAGAGGTGGCCCACTAAGAACAAAGGAGCTACCAGGAAGTATGGAGTGGAGGAAGCTAGTCCTGACAGGCTTATTTTAATAGAATTGCACAGATGAGGTGGCATCTGAGTTAGGACTTGCCAGCAGAGAGCTGAGGCAATGTGTGGTCCATGCTTGGGAGGACAGGTGGTCAGACACAGAATGGAAGAGAAGGCCAGAGCCTGTGAAAGCCTACAAATGGGGCCAAGCCTTGTTACTCTTCTGTCTTCTCCACTCATGAAATTTTCCTCAGACTAATCTAGTGTTTTCTGATTCATTAACATTGTAGATGATGATAATCATAATATTCATGCCTCAAACTTTGAGCTTATCAGTTTTGATTCTCCAAGCATTCTACTGTTCTTTTCATAATGTCTGACTTTGTGGAAACAGTTTGAAATCCACCTTCTAGAATTCCCTTAATGTGTAGGCTTGCTGCTCTCGGCAATTCCTTTAGAATCTGTTCAGTTAGTTTTGCTCAGGCAGGGTCTTGGTATCTAGTTCAAGCTGGCCAGAAACTCACTATGCAGCCCCAAATGGCTTTGCATTTGTGACCCTCCTGCCCATGTCTCCCGAGTGCTGAAGTGGCAGGCGCTTGCCTTTCTCCAACCTCAGATCTGTCGCCTCCCTTAGCTTTTAAATTTGAACAGCGTTTTTATTGTGCTCTTGTCCTTGAAAAGTCGTTCTGCTGGAGGCAGCATCTCAGACAGTAATTGTCCTCTGAGCATTTGGAAAGCCGTTGTCGGCTGTTCCCGGACTTCTATTATTGCTTCTGAGACGACATGCCTGTCCTTCGCCTCCCTTTCTACAGTTCATTCTGCTCGGTAGGATGAAGCATGTGCGTTCTGCTTTCTGTGGTCTCGGGTTGGATCTGTGTCTTACATCAGTTCTGACAAACTCGGCCATTTTCTTTCCTGATCCTGCCTCCCTCATACCCTCTCCTTTTTTTTGGAGGGGGGGGGGACTTAGGTTAGATAAGGGTAGGTGCTGAGGGCCATGGCAGTATACAGCAGGTGACAACTAGTGTTTGACAAGTTGACCCACCAGATGTGTAACTCCCTAATGGGGAACCCCACCTGGCACAACTGTGGGGGTCACTGGCTATGGAAACTGGTTGTTTTCTGTCTGTAACTTTCTTGGGTGCCACTATTATACTTCCCTATAAGAACAGCTGTGGGGTGCTTTCCACAGCCCTTTGGTAGTGTGTTTTCCATCTCTGGGCACACATTTAGCTGTGGATTTCTGTTTAAACTGTATGATTCTGATGAACAGAAATATTACCAGGATAGTCTCTTCACTAACACAGGAAAATAACAGTATTCTCGGTCTCAAAGACAGTCTTTTACACATTCTGCAAAGACCTTAGAACAAATCCAAAACAGACTGAGCTGCCCCTACAGAAAATACACAAAGGCTGATTTCCAGTGTTGTTTATTGCTACATCAAGGCCGGGCTGTTTACATCAAGACACAGTCCTTGAAGTAGCTCTCTTCCTACGCTTATCCTGACCACTCAAGGTTCAACTAATTGTTTAATGTCTGGGACTCCTCACCAACTTAGAGCTATGTGCATGGGTCAATGTGACATTACTAGCCTGAGAGAAACTATGTGATTTATCTTGTGTTTTGAGAGTGAGTAGGAACCTGAAAATGTAACTTATAATTGTCCAGGGTTTGGCTGAGTAAGCAGCAGTGGCGGTGTGGAGAGAGATGGCTGTGGAGAGCTGTGTGAGAGCTGCTGCTGAATGTGAGTGGGGTGTGTGTGTGTGTGTGTGTGTGTGTGTGCTGAGTGAGAGATGAAGAAGCATGAGAGAAGTGTGAGTGAGTGAGTGGGTGAAAGAGTAAAGAGTGAGTGAATAATGTAGAAGAAAGATGTGTAGACATGTGAAAACAGATGTAGCCGTGTATAGAGATGTGTGGCGTATGTATGTAAAGAAAGACATATAGCTATATGTTCAGACAATGTGGAGATATGTAGCTGTGTGGAGACAGAGACCGTTCTTTTTTTTTTTTTTTTTTTTTTTTTAGCCAAAGGACATACTTTATTAGCTTCTTAGTTCTAGTTCTTATCCTGTACAATTTTGGTTACACGTAGTTGCCCAGTTGGATGGGCAGCAATAAGACCACTTTGTGCCTAGCAGGGGCATCTTTTTGGATAGTGGAGGGTTTGCCAAGGTGCTGGGGGTTACCACCTCCAAAGGGATACTCCACAGGATTCATGGACACGTGGCCAGCAGTTCCTCTTGGTGTTGTACTTGTGGTAGGCATGGCGTATGCCTTTAAGGTAGGTTTGTCAGTTCTGCCCCCACCAGCCACAACACCAACAACAGCTCTGTTGGCCGAGGAAATGACCTTCTTGGACCCTAAAGGCAGCTTCCCTCGCGTCTTCTTGGTCTCCGGGTTGTGGGAGATAACTGTGGCACAGTTCCCAGAGGCTCATGCCACCTTGCGCCTGTCCCCTGGTTTCTCCTCCAGACAGCACACGATAGTACCCTCAGGCATGGTGCCCACGGGCAAAACCTTGCCGATGTTCAGCTAGGCCTTCTTGCTGCAGTACACAAACTGCTCAGTGTGGATTCCCTTTGCGGTAATGAACAGCTCTGTCTGCTTCTTAAATCGGTAGGGATCACGAAAGACCACCTTTGCGAGGGAAGGGGAGCGCCATGACCAGGGTCATAAATGATGTCTTTTACGGCCCTTAATTTAGCGGTGCTGCTCAGCGAAGTCCACAGCATGCAGGCAGGCTGCACCCTTAAGGTATTTCACGTGTGCCCGGAACACAGAACCCGCACCTTTCCGCTGCCGTTGGATCACACGGCCCATTGCGGCCAGAGTGCCAGCAAGCACAGCCGAAAGAGGAAATCGAGACCATTCTTAAGAGGATGTAAAAGAGAAAGTTAACATCAGAAAGCACGTGTGTTTCCTTATGTAACCTGTCATAGATGAAAACTTACTCCTAATTACCCTCAGATAGAAAAAGTCTAGTCCTCGCCACCTTCGTGGATTTTCTTGCATTACCCTGGAGGGGGCCTTGGAGCAGGCTCTCCATAGGCCCCTGGTAGGTAGAGCTGGTGACTCTCTGCTCTGACTGAACCTTTTTCATTTCTTTCCAGCACCCTTCGCTCTTCTAAACTGTAAACCGGAAGTGTTATGTTAGCCGTTCTCTAGATGTACCGCATCTTGTTATAGCTCACGCTCACCTCTGTACCGGTGACTCCTGTCTCCAGACCCAGCTGTCCTGAGAGCTGCAGGCTGTGTTCACACGTGCTGCAGCCTAGCTCTGCTCCACATGCCATCGTTCTGATAATCCCAAAGCCCACTTGCTTTTCCTCCCTTGGCGCTGACCTTTGGTCTTTGTTTTTATTCAAAGATTTTGGCACCTCCTTCTTCCCTCTCTGCTCTTCTCCATGCTGACTTTGCACCTGTCCATTCACATGATCAGCAAAGGGCTGTCCCTAAGCTTCCCACTTAACCTACCTTACAATCGTTCCTTTCCATATGTGACTCTTGTTTGAAACTATCTAGGAAGTGTGTCCATCTTTTTGACACTGTCTATCAATAACGTCATCTACAAAGTTCAGTCTTGAGAATTGTGCAACCAAGTCACAAAAAAAACTCTTTAAAAACATCTCATAGTGTTGAAACTTTACAGTAAGTTTAAGATTTTGTGTTCAAGGTGGAAAACTGGCTCAGTAGTTAAGAGCCCTGGCTGCTCTCCCAGAGGATGAGGGTTCAATTCCCAGCACCAACATGGCAGCTCACAACTGTCTGTGACTCTAGTTCCAAAGAATCCAACAATCTCTTCTGGTCTCTGTAAGCACTGCATGTATGTGGTAAAACACTCATACACAGTACAAAAATTACAAAATAAACATCTATAAAATAATTTTGTGTTAGATTATGTCCATAGCTAGCCGGAAATGCATGTGGCCGTAGGCAACAGGTTGGTAACGCCAAGTAGAGAATACATTCTAGCACTTTAGTGTTACATTTCAAAATCTTCCAGAGCCAAAGCTTTTCACAGTTCATTTATCACCTGTTGATACTGCAGCAGGCCCAGGGGGTGTGACACGACTAGATATAAGCATTTCATGCTTATGAAATGTTCCACCCAATGAGACAGACAGATATGAACAAAATATTTGTGACACTGTGAAATAATGAAATTGAATACATAAGAAAATCGGAAGTTCTGAGTTATGTGATGCCCGTCATGTACGAGCACTGTCCGAAGAACTTTACATGTGCTGTCTCATTTCATTCTCATACGTCCACAAGTATTATTTCCGGTTTCTGGATAAGAAAACAGGCATCAATGGACTGGCAAGGTAACTCAGTCCATATTGCTCTACAAAAATGACTTCTTGAAGTTGAATCCCTAACACCTAGAAAGTTAGGTATGGTTGTGTACACCTGTAACTCTAACATCAGGGGAGGAGACAGGAGGATTCTCATGGTTCGCTGGCCAACTGGCCTCGCCAAAAAAGTCAGCTTCTAGCTCAGGGAGAGAGTCTGTCCCAAGACAGTAAGGCAGAACGTGATAGAAGAACATACTCACCATGTTGCTCTGGCGTTGAGTATACCCATGTGAATGCACCCTCACACTTGTATGCATGTACCACACACAAACAGACACTGAGAAGTGTCGGGTGCTGTGAGGACCTTTAGTGAGGAGTGGGTGTGAATGAAGGTGAGGTGTGGTATTAAGTGATATTGCATGGCAGAGAGAGAGAGAGAGCAAAGTGTGAGATTAGGCAAATCTAGGCTAGAGAGGAAGGTAAGAAACAAGCCAATTCCGGCCTGTAAACCATGTCTTGGACATTTTTTTTAATCCTAAATGTAATGAAAAGCCACTGAAATTTTATGCTGGGAATAAGAGATGACTGAATCATAGGTCTCTGGATGGTGCCCTGAGTGGACCATGGTTTTGTCCTTTAGACCAGGAGTTCTGGAAATAGGTTAACTTTAGGAAGAAAACCATGGTCCTGGCTTTAGACACATTGACTTGGGTATCATGTGAATCACTTTCCTGTGACCAATGTGCCTGACAGAAACAAGGGAGGAAAGATTTATTTTGGGTCAGGGTTTCAGAGAGTTTAGTCTATGGTTCTTGAGCGACATCATGGAGGCTATGTTCTAGTTTGTCTTGCTGGTAGATAAGAAGCAGAGAAGGGTCATAGAGAAAAAGGCCAGAGAAAGACAGACACCTACTTCCTCCATCAAGGCCCCACATCTTACCTTTCACCAGGTCTCAACAATATCATCATATGAACCCAAAAGGGATTAATCATTCATCAGGTCAGAGACCTCATCATCTGAATATCTCTAGAAATACCCTCACAGATGCACAGATATGTGCTTCATTAATCTAGTAGGTACTCCTTAATCTAATCGATTTCACAATTGAAGTTGGGCCTCACAGGAGCCTTGGGAGAAAGAAAACTACATAAGATATCAAGGCAAATGTCACATATATGGACATGAAGTCCATGGGGGAAGGCTGGGCAGGATTTATGCATATATGTGTGAGTGCATGCCTCATGTGTGTGGGTGCCCACAGAGGCCAAAAGAGGGTGTTGAATCTCCTTGGAGCTGGAGTTACAGGTGGCTGTGAACCACCTGACAGGGATTCTGGGAACTGAACTTGGGTCTTCTGGAAGAGCAGCAAGTGCTTGCTGAGAACTGCTGAGACATCTCTTCAAACCCTTAGCCTGTGGTGGACTTCTAAGTCTGAGTTGGGTAGATGGTGCCCAACTGAACAAAATGGGACTTTAACATGTAGTAGAAAGGAGCCCAGCCCTTGTTTCAGTGACTTTTGACAATTGGAAGATAAACCTGTCGAAGGTGTCTCTGCTGCTGGAAGGCATTTTAGATCCTGTTTGTGAGGTCTGCTTTAATCTTTTGTAGAGTATTTGAACACAGGGGGAAGGCAGAGTGGGGGGAATTAATTATAGATTCCTCTACAGAGCACCACTGGGTAATCATTGGTCTTTTATCAATAGGAGCCAGTTTTGGAAATCGTGGTTTGAATCTCTTAAATGGAGGGGGAGGGCAGACAGAGAGACACATACAGAGTAGGCACACACAGACACACACTCATTTTTATTTCAAACTGAAGTGCAAAAATGTTAAACTAGTATTCATTTGGTACACTATAACTTGAAACATTGGAAGCATAGAAAATTCAAATTTTTTTTGTAGAAACAAACCACAAGTTCCACGAATAGCTTGAACAGTGCTCACTACCACCGTCTTGCTTACAGAGCGAGCATCTTTTCATTGCTTTAGCAAATTGTCATCTTGCTTTAGAAATCTGGATGGCTTTCCCACATGATATCCTGTGATTTTCAGTATTTCTTGAGATATTTCTGAGATAGCTATAAAATATCTCCAGAATAGTTATCTGGGAATTCCTTTAATGTGGTGTGTGTGTGTGTGTGTGTGTGTGTGTGTGTGTGTGTGTGTGTGT
>CABHPR010127526.1:4337-43446 GCA_902168415.1 Peromyscus melanophrys
CACACACACACACACACACACACACACACACACACACACACACACACTGACCCCATCCACCCCTGGTGGGTGCTGAGACTATTGCTGTGCCAGAAGTAGAAAGTAATTAAGGTATGTGGTTCCTGGCCTAAAAATGTCAGTTACACCTTCCATCTTTGGTTCCAGAAACATTGAGGAAGAGGAGGAGGACAGGGAATAAGAAGGGAAAGAGATGGAAGGGCTAAGACTTGCCATTCTCTAGATCCCACACAGCTGTTGTAATCAATTACATCTGATCTGCATTGACCTCACACTAGACCACAATCAGACTAGGAAAGGGAAAGACTCACAGAGCCCACCCTTTCCCTCTCAAATGTTGGCTATAGATGGCGTTTAGAAGATGAGTCACTGCCTTTAGCTATAATCCTCTACTGAGCTAAACAGACTCCAACATAGAGCTCCAAACCCACAGTCTCACAGATGTCCCTGGATAATCTCAGGAGATCCCAAACAAAATTAATAGAGATGAATACTCTAGAGAAATCGGTTGGAATTGTGGACCAGGATAGCAGACAGGTAGGAGGTGAGAGTGGACAGTGTTTGATATGTGCATGCTCAGACACACACACAGAGTGTGTATATGTACTCATATGCATGTGAGTGTGAAACAGTTATTATTTGTAAAAAATTCCTGGTTTTTGAATCAGAGTTTCTCTGTGTAACACTGGCAGTCCTGAAACTTCAGACTGAACAAAATTCCCAGAGATCTGCTTACATCTGCCTTGGGTGTGTTGGGATTAATGGTGTGCACCACCCTGCCCTTCTCAGAAAGTTATCATAAATGACCAAAACAGTCTGTACATTCCTTTTCATTGTATAATTATCTAGTTTTTTGTTTTGTTTTGTTTTTGGTTTTTTGAGACTGGGTTTGTCTGAGTAACAGCCCTGGCTGTCCTCCAATACCACTGTGTACAGAAAAGAAGGAAGTGGAACTCTCTGAGAACGACCTACCTCTGCTCCTGCATGCTGGGATTAAAGGAGTGTGCCACCACGCCCTACACATTATCTGGTTTAATATCAGGTAAAACTAAGAGTCAGAGGGAATCTCCTTTTTTTGTGTCAAGAAGATTTTGTTTGTTTGTGTGTTTTGATTTTTTATTTTGTTTTGTTTTCAAAAAAGGTTTTTATGTTATAGTCCTGACTGTCATGGAATTATGACCACCAGGCTGTCTGTGAACTCATAGAGATCTGCCTCCGGTGTGCAGGTATTAAAGGTGTGTGCCACTGTTAAGAAGTATTTCAAGTAACTTTGATGCTGGTTTTTCTCTGGAGTTCTGATGGAATCCTGTCAATCTGTTCAAGGAGTAGTTTTAGGGGCGGCATTTTATACCTGCCTCAGTCACATTGCTACTGATGCTCTGTTTACATATTTATTTACATATTATTTCATGTTGTTTAAATTTGGTGTGTTATATTCATCTCTTTCAATTAGAGTTTCCAATTTAGTGTAACAGAACTCTTTAACGTCAGGTAACAAGAGATCCAGTTCATCACTCATTCCTGTCATGTCGGCTGTGCAGTTACCGTGAATAATTGTCAAGACATGATAACAGCACAGGTGTAGTGGCAAACAGCTTTAATCTCAGCACTCAGGAGGCAGAGACAGACAGACTCTGTGATTTCAAGACCAGCCTGGTCTACATAGTGAGTTCCAGGTCAGCAAAGGCTACAGAGAAAATAACAAAAAATAATAATTAGAAATGTTATGTATAGTTCAGCAAGGTTATGAAACCCTTTTTCCCAGCACTTCGGAGACTTGGGATAGGGAACTCTGAGTTCAAGGCCAATGACATTTACACAGTGAGAGCAGGAAAGTGGAAAGACACAGAGACATTGTCTCAAAATAATGTAAATTGCTCCATGAGGAATAGCTTTCATGGTTTCAGAAGGACCGTGCAAGCTTCCAAAGCAGTGAGCCAAACAAAAGTCCTGTGATGCCTATGAACCACATCAACTGTCATCCTGGAACAATACCCTAAGAAAGTAGTAGTGGCATGAATACCTTGGTGATAACCTGAATTTCGATCCTAATTAGCATTATTTTAAAAACCCATATTCAGATATTGAGGGAGAAAACTGAAATATTAGAGAAGGAGAGCAGCCAGCCACCAGAGAATTCTTACCTCTATGAAATCTCAAACCAAATGGTGGAGGGAACCTGTCTCTATATATTCTAAGACTGAATGGGCCAAAATCCTTTCTCAACCTGTCTTATATCCCTGTCTCTACCTCCCTAGTGCTGGGATTAAAGGGGTGAGCCACCACCACCCAGCTCTGTTTCTCTTTTAGACTGATTCAATCTTGTGTAGCTCAAGGTGGCCTTGAACTCCAGATCTTCCTGCTTCTTCCTCCCAAACCAAGATTAAAAGTATATGCCAGGCCTCTGTGGTTAACTACTGGCTAGCTCTACACTTTGGTCTCCAGACAAGATATATTTGTCTGAACAGAAACAAAGTATCATACAACAATAACCCAGACCTCTCTCATTGAACTTAAGACCTTCTTCACAAAAGAGAAGAATGGCAGGTAATGAAAATCTGGCTACACTACTGGTGCAGGAGAAGACAAGAATCTTGGAGGACAACAAACAATTACCATTTTAGTAAACCATCATAATCATTAAAAATAACTAACATTTTCCTTTGTACCCACAGGCAATCTTAGCTTTCACCCTCATCAGGGAAACTTCACTTTTCAACAGGTATCACTTCAAAAATCCACAGTGAATCAAAATGCATAATTTTTGAGCCCAGGCCCACTGGATGCATCTGTAAAACACTCCTGAAGAGGAGCTATAATGATTAAAAGAGGCTGATGACCTGGAGGTTTGTTGTGAGATTGTGTCTACTAGTGTATTAGTCAGGGTTCTCTAGTGTAACTGAACTTATGGAATTTATTGTAATGACTTACAAGCTGCTGTCCAGCTAATCCACTAATGGCTGGTTATAATAGAAGTCCAAAATCCAGCAGTTGCTTAGTCCACATGGCTGGTTGTCTTGGCTCTTTTTCAGTATATGATGGAATCCCAGAGAAGTAGGCTCCAATGCCAGTGAAAGAATGGATGTGCTAGCACAAAAAAAAAATGAGCCAACAAATGGGCAGTGAGCAAAATGGTGCCTCTTTCCATGTCTACCAGGAGAAGGCGTGGCCTTCCATCTCTATCCTATTCAAAGGTGTGGGTCCTTCAGCCTCCAGATGTGGATTAATGAATGGCATTTGTCTTCCTGTCTGAAATTCCAGACTAAAAGTGGATTCATTCATGTCCAAATAAGCAAAAATAATGTCTCTCAGGTATGCCCTCCATTTCTGGATTCTAGTTCATTTCAGATGTAGTAAACTTGATAACCAAGAATTACCATCACACCTAGCAATATCAGAAGCTATGTTTATAAAATCTCACCAACATGACCTCCCAAATGTGGGCTGGACAAAACCAAGAACAATGGACATGCCAAAGTAGTTAGGGAAATAACCACAGGATGAATCTAGGTACCTACTGGACCTACTGTGCTTGAGACATCAGCCAAAACTCCATTAATCTCCTGGCCTCCATAAGCCTCTACTTTAACTGGAGGGCCACTGTGTTTCTTGGGATACCCTGGAATCAGCATCAGTTCAGAGTCAGTATCCAACAGACCCCGGAAAGTATGATTGTTTCCTTCCCCCAAGGTACTGTTACCCTTGTAAAAGGCCATGGTCTCTCTGGGGAAAGGCTATCTGCAGAAATTTTAGGTTTCTTATCAGGATCCTTCCTCACGGGAAACTCCCTTCATTCAAGTGGGTCTAGGTCTTCAAACTGGCTCAAGTCTGGAAATTGATTCACTGGCCAAGATTGCCTATTACATGATCCTGTGCAGCCTTTCTTTCATTTGTTAGAGAATTTTTCTGCTCATACAGATCATCAGAAGTGCTGTAGAATTCTTATCTATTTCATGCCTAGAAACTCCATATGAGTCATGCCACTATAAAATTCACCTTGTCTGTGCTCACACTAATGGGATAGGCCTATGGTGATATTTTATTTGTACTGAAATGTGATTTTATTTGTATGTTAATAAATAAAGTTGCCTGGGGGTCAGAGCTAATAGCAACCATAGCAGAAGCTGGGCGGTGGTGGTGCACGCCTTTAATCCCAGAACTGGGGAGGCAAAACCAGGTGTATCTCAGTGAGGTCGAGGCCAGCCAGAACGCAAAAATGATGTCACAAATCAGGCCACATAGGCCAGTCCAAACATTATCTTGTCTTTGTTGCCTATTATGATACCAATGATCACCTTGCCTCTGGCAGTTCATTGATGCTACCTGGTCTTTGCTACCTTGAAGACCAATTAAATTCATTGCATTTCATTGGTCCAGTTGAGCAACAGCATTGCCAACAGTAAGGTTTGGCACATGGACAACGATGACAATGAAACATTTCAAATGTGCTAAGGGCATGTAGTCTGGGTCTTCCCATTAGAGATGATTGGGATTTACACAGCATACCCACTCTAGCATTGCAGTTTCCCTGAGCCCTTAATTCACTTCATTAACACTAAGCCAAGGGATATTAGGCATAAACAAATCCCTTTCAGTAGTCCAGCTTTGATAAATGCTTCAGCCAACCATTCAAACAAACTTTTCACACCTTTTTCTTTAAATATGTGAACTTCTATATTAAACCTAGAATCTCCACTCATTAGGCCCATATCAATAAACTCGGTATGATCTAGTTTTATTTTTCTTACACCATTGTTCCACACTCTTAACATCCATTCCCACATATATTCTCAGACTTATGCTTGAACAAATTACAAAACTATTAAGCTCCTAACTATTGTAGCTCACTTCCCCATTGACTACACTTTCTATTGCCCCCTTTAAGCCTGTTTTGCTGTATGTAAGTTTGGTTACAGGTCTAGAGCCAACTAGTGGTGGGACCCTGAGGAATGTTAGTACTATCTCGTCTCGGGTATCCTTCAGAAAATGTCACTTCCGGATTAGCAGACAGTGAAAAATTAGTTTCCTCAGTCATATATGGAGAGGTCAATATTTCAAGGGTTGGGGCTCATGGTACTTCTTCCTCAGGTAAGATAAACCCTTGAGAATCTGAGAATTCAAGTTCTCAGATGTAATAGGGTCCTCCCACCCATCCCCACCCCAAGTTTTAAGATACTATTATTAATCAATTAATGCTCTTACTTCAATTGTCTATACTATCTGAGGCTGAGACTTGACATTTTGATGTAATTCAGTCCACCTTATAGTAAGGGCTTCAGTTTGATTTTCTGAAACTCAAGCTCTGGGACTACTGGAAGGAAGATTCTCTTCCTGGGCACACTTAGAAAACCTTGGACCATTTACTGGCATCTGAATCCAGGCAATTTCATCAATAACTTCATTCTTCCTGCAGCTGATTAAGATTATCATGCACTTATTCCTATCCTTTATCAAGAGATAGTAAGAGTAACCAACCAGCTGCATCATTTTCATCATTTCCTCCTAAACTGTCAAAAGTTCCTATATAGGGTCATTAAATCCATAGTCACTCACTATTGATGAACAAAGATAATCAAAGACATTTGTCTCTTTAAGTTTGAAATATAGTTTGCACCATGGACTTTCAGTAGCCTCTGAGATTCCAGGAGACAGAGTAAATGGAGAGGCTTCAGAAACTGAAGGTGCTGGTGAATTAAAAAACCTACTACAGATACTTAAAAGATGCATCCTTATACTTCCATTTCTCCAGAACCACTCTGATACCACAACTGTCTTAGGGTTCTCTAGAGCCACAGAACTTATAGAATGAATCTCTCTTTCTCTCTCTGTTTCTCTCAGTATCTGTCTCCCTCTCTCTCATGCTTTCTGTCTCTCTGTCTCTGTTTCTGTCTCTCTCTCTCACACACACACAGAAATATCTCTATATATCAATTAATTGGAAAAACTTACAGGCTGCATTACAACAGTGGCTAGTTGTGAATGGAAAGTCCGGGAATCTAGTAGCTGCTCAGTCCTTTGAGACTGGGCGTCGAAGCTGGTCTTCTGTATATATGGGTGTCTATACAGAAATCACAAAGCAGTAAGCTCTAATGCCAGTGAAGAAATAGAAGTGCTGACAAGGCAAGGGCTAGCAAGCAAAGAAGGAGTGCACACCATTCCTTTTGTCCTTATATAGGCTTCTTGTAGAAGGTGAGGTCCAGATTAAAAATGTGCCTTCCAGCCTCAATGTCTGTATCAAAGGCATGGGTCATGCTGCCTCAAGATCCACATCAAAGCCATGTTGTTGTTGTTGTTGTTGTTGTTGTTGTTGTTGTTGTTGTTGTTTTGCCTCAAGATCTGGATCACAAGTGTGCCCTCCAATTCTGGATTATAGTTCACGCCAGATATAGTCAAGTTAACAACCAAGAATAGCCATCACAATATACATAGACATACTATAACAATTTGTGTGAAAGTGGCCATGCAATTTAAATGAAGCAGGTAGGGTATATGGGAACATTTGTCAAGAGGAAATCAAGAGTAGAAATGTTCTAATTATATAATAAATTCAAATTAAAATGTAAAAACAAAACAAACCAATAAACGGCAATAACAAATCCAAACAAACAAAAACAAAAAATCAAAAGTCATATACCTATTAGGGAAATTCAGACTAGGGTTCCTATAAGTTTCCATGCTTCCCTAGCTATACTGTCAATCATTCATCAGGAATAGAATTCATAGCTAAGGTTGGCCTACATTTGAGGAAAGGAGGTCAAACACTGCTGTGGGAGTTAGAACTACAGAATCATCTTAGGAAATCATTATTTTGTTCTCAAAACAATGAATAAAGGAAAGAAAGAAAACTACTGCACTATGCAAACTAGTGTGTGACAGTATTCCTGTGGAAACAATGACAAATGTCTATTTAGCATAGGTAAGGAGCTAATGACCAACAAAAGTTGGGAAACCAACAAAACCTCATTGGTGAACCGATAAGGATTTTGTTTGCTTTCTTATTTGTAGGTGTTTTGTCTGCATGGATATCTGTTCACCTCTGTGTTCCAAGTGCTAGCAGAGGCCAGAGAGGGCATTGGATGCCCTCAATTTCAGCTTACACATTGAGTGCCCTTGTGAATGTGTTTGGAATTCAAAATGAATATTTTGAAAAAGGAGACATTCAGGCAACATGCTTAGTCACCCCTGGGCCTTACATCCTATGTATACATCCTATGTAATGTATACACATGTGCAGCATGGCCAAGTAATCTATAGCAATCTATAGGCATGAGTGGCATGGCTATATAAGCCCTTATATGCATGTGCTGAACTACCTATAAAGATGATTATGCCTGTTCCACACCCTCTGTCCATCTCGTTTCTTCCAGACAGGTCTCCACACTCCCCCTTTCTCCTTTCTCCACTCTCTACCAATAAAACAATTAAAGTGGGTTTCATTTTATACCTTGTGGTTCATTCTCATGTACAGTAAATGACACTGGCTTTGCTCTATGAATATATAAATGTTCAGAAGTGATATCCAATAACATACTAGCATCAATACATGTATTGGGAGTACAACATTCACAAATGATACTACAATTATTAGGGTTTTATTGTATAGGCCCTTTCAATAATATATAATGTAAAGGTATATATGTTACAAAATTGTGACTTTGATTCCATTCAAAGGACAAAGTGTACTTAGGATCATGAACATTTACCTTTCATTTTTAAGTTTAAGAGGGCATAAGGCACTTGTCAATTTTCACAAATTAGTCTGAACTGAATTGCCAAATTATAATATGCAACCTGACATTCCAGCTCCATTCCACAGGATAGGTTCATCAACAGTAGAATTAATTTGCAAAGTTCCATTCAAGCTATATCACTCCATCGAGGAGAATATTTTACTTGAGGTAAGCCATAAGGGCTGCAATCAATGATGTCTCCTTGGGAGATATTAATAAGCCCTTGAGGTTTCTCACCTTTACATTGTTGCCAATATGTCCAGTCAGATTCCTTTTTGGTAATCCACATCTCAAAGATGGTAGATTTATGGAACTAGTAGAATTAATTTCCTGTCCTCTAAAACCAGATGCATGAAGCAAATAAAATTTATCATGAAAATGATTAACTAAAGATAACCAAAATTGAAAAGTTATATTTAGAAAGTGAATTCCATTATCCATAAAAATTTGAATTCCTTGCACTCCCACAGTGTAGTATGTAATCTCCTCACCCTCTTCCTCGAGTTTAGCAGGTCCTCTGTGGTCATAAGAACCAGATAGCCAAGAGGATTCACTGACCACAACAGGAATATCCATATCTCCCTAACTTACTCCTTTGTTAATTGGAGGATCAGGAAAATAAGCCCAGTAAGTATGATCAGTCACTGTTACCTGTTTATTTATCATAGACAGCATAGCTATGTGCTATATTTTCAACTGGGGATGGGCAGGAAAAAAGGAGGAGTTGTGGGAGGGTTAACCAACAGGATGACTGTATGAAGAAGCCTCATGAAATCTCACTGTCTTACTACTTAATAAGAAGAATAATTTTAAAACTTTGAACAGAGGTGTTGCACATGCCTCAATAATGCTACTCCCAGTCACAGGGATATTAAGTGGAAATCTCTGTGCCAAGCACTAGTTACCTGCCTAGGACTTACTGGTCAGGGAGGCCTCAGAGCCACCCTAACAAAACAGGACCTTTCCAATGCTCTTGCTTGAGTTCCCTAAGTGTATGGTGTTCCGAAAGACACCAAAAACTTGGTGTGTGTTGTTAGTGTGTGTGTGTGTGTGTGTGTGTGTGTGTGTGTGTGTGTGTGTGTGAGAGAGAGAGAGAGAGAGAGAGAGAGAGAGAGAGAGAGAGAGAGAGAGAGAGAGAGAGAGAAGAGAGAAAGCTGCACAATGTAGAATATACCTGGAAACACTCGTTCATGGTTACATTTTGCAGGCTGCTGTCAGAGAAAAGCTGACAATTATCTTACTTGCACCTGGACCCTGTATCATACAATACCATCCTTCTAGGCAAGTTGTTTTTACTGGTGCAAAGGTAGCATGACTATTTATGGGTGGAATCAATGTCTCTCTTCATTAGATTTTAAAGCTAATCCATAAAGACAAAATCATGCCATGGTCAAAAAACAAAGCTTGGAAACTATAAGTCCAAGAAGAGAACCTACTGATGTTTTGTTAATGATCGTTTTGTTAACCTGACTTCTAAATATTTGTGTTTAGAATTATCAATTTTTACTACTCTCAATGTTGGTGAAAGAAGGCTCCTCTTGAAATTAGTATTGGGTAATTCAGAGACTCATAACTATTTAGAAAGTACTAAAAATGAGCAACTGTGTAAGATTGGGGCAATTACCACTCATCATGGAAGAGAGAGGGTCCCAACACTCTCCCTTAAACTCCACAAGTGTCTAATGGAATTTAATGGAAGCTATGTCATTTTATTTTAAAGTGTGGAGTAAACACTTCCCCATTGTTTTCAGTACTTCAAAATGAAATTGTGAGTTCGCTCAAGTATTTGTTTTTCTTTTTTATTGTTTGGCTTTTTCATATGGGGTTTCTCTGTGTCGTCCTGGTTGTCTTGGGATATGGACCTTGGACCAGGCTGAACCCACAGAGATCCACCTGCTTCTGCCTCCAGAGTGCTGAGATTATGCACCACTGAGCCCAGAGCCCTTGGGGTTTTCTCAGTTGTTTGTGAGCATACCTGTGAGGTTACATGCTGCAAGGGGGTGTGGGCAGCCCCTTTGGTTGACAGGTTCCAAAAAGGAGGGGAAGGAGTAGGTGATAAAGGGTTGTGTCAGATCTTGGTGGTTGGGAGAATCTTTCAGAGTGACTGATTAATTTATTAAACAGGGATAGATCCATGTTGTTCCAAAACATTGATCATGTCATTTTTGTTTCCGGATATGTGTTTAACTTTGTGTTGCAGCTTCTGATGAACATTGATAAACTGTGAAAAATCAAAGATAACTTTTTCAATCATTTTTACTAACCAACCCCATAAGTAAACTTCAAAAAATATAGAGACATAAGAGCCCATTCTCAAGCTGGCAGCTCTTGTGGCTTTAAGGACATTAGACAGAAAAAAAAATCCCAAGCCAGCCCAAGCAGACTGCCTTGTTCCAAGTAGTGTATTATTAACACTTAGTGGTCAGAGTGCCCAAGAAAAATCCTCTGGCCAAAGCTGCTGCAGTTATTATTCAATTTATGGCATAATAAAATATTCATATTTTATATCATTATGAAATTTATTTATATGTCAAATGCTGATATTCTTTTACTCATTTCTCACATATTGGACTTGCAATGGATAACTTTTCTAAGAAAGTAAGGTCCTGCCACCTCATTTTTTTAATCAAATTTTTACAACACTCTTTGCCCATCAACATAAATCCCAGTGTAGGGCAGATGTATTACACCCAATCTAATTTTGTTGTGGGATATGCCACATCATCATCTAAGTGTATAGTAGGAAGAGCCTTGTACTTTGTTCTGATTTTCATATTCCTGAGTAATTACAGGGCAGATGTATCAAGAACATCTCAGAGCCTCAACATGAGATCTCTGCCTTCTTTATGTGCACCACAAATACAAAGACACAGTAAGAGCTTCAAGTAGATGATATTGTCCTAAAAGCAGTAGAGGAATTATGCTCAGGACTTTCCTGTGGAATCCTAGAAGCAGTACTTCTGGAGGAATTCCATGCACATCCCCCACAGATGCACACACACATCCTCCAACAGATACACATGCACACAACCACACAGATACACGTGACACCCTCATCACAGACACATGTAAGAATTTCCCATTAAACTAATATCCCAAAGTTGCTCAAATATGAATGCCCCCCCCCCACAAGCATACCACACATGAAGATCAAAGCCTAATAAGGTACGGTGGCCATCCTGTGGCTCAGCTTTGCTAGATCTAGGTCAAGCAGCTATGCAGACTTTATGACTTTCACCATTTCCAGCAGAAAGGGCTGCACCAACATTAACAGCTTCTTTCTCTACAGGTTATCATCTTCTTTCTATGTTAAGGTTTAGCTCTAGTATGAAGATTTTGAAAGTGAACAAATGATGAGACTTTATTGGAACATTTTTGTATGTTCTTTTGGGTTGGGTTTGCTTTGATGTTATCAATTTGAGCACTAGGTAAAGGATTTGTCAAATTGAACACATTTGGTGACTGTCATTTTTAATGGACAACAAGAAATAGGGATTATATATGGTATAATATGGGATACATTTATGACGTTTCTCAGAAGTATGAGTTTTGTGATGTACAGCCATAATCATATTACTTATTTTCTGTATTTTGTCATATTATTATAATTATTACTGAGACAGGGTCTATGTATTCCTGGCAGTCCTGGAACTCACTATGTTGGCCAGGATGGCCTCAGACTCACAGAAATCTTCTTGCTTCTGCTTCCTGAGTGCTGGAATTGAAAGCATGCATCACCTTGCTGGGCATTATTTTCAATGTTTAAATGTAGGACAAGTTAAATATTTTATTATAGCAATTCCTTGGGGGTGGAGAGATGGCTTAGTGGGTAAAAGCACTGTTTGCTCTTCCAGAGGACCAGGATTCAATTTTCAACACACACAATAGCTCACAACAGTTTTTATCTACAGCTTCAGGGAATCTGATGCCCTCTTCAGGACTACACAGGCATCAGACAAACATGGAGTGCACAGAAAATTTTGTAGGCAAAAGTACCCATACACATAAAGAACAATTCACACAGTTACTGTTGTAGAATTTTATTTGAATATAAACTCTGATATTTTATAACATTTAAAACATCAATAAACCCTTTCATAAGTTTCTTATCTTTATGTTTCTATTATGTATACTTGTGCCTTTTAAACAGAGAACACTATAGAAATACCAGGTCACATGGTTCACAATGGTATTTTTCAGTCCTGTATGAACTGTCCGATGTCTTTTAAGAATTGAAAGGTCGATACAGGATATGTGTCAGGGACCAAGCATGGACCATGGAAAAGTACTAGCTAGGCCAGAGAACAAGCCCCTGCCCCAAACCAGATGCCCCCAAAGATAAAGAACAGGTCAGGCAGGTCAGGTAGCATAGCAACAGAACAATGGGCCCTGACCAGCAACCTTATCACCTAGCAAGCCTCAAGACTTGCATGTCTTCCTTTACCTGCACATCCCCGTCAACTGCACCCCTTCCCTCCTTCCTGCCCCCTCCCCCTCCCATGCTATATAAACCTTGCTGAGGAGAATAAAATTTGCAGCTTGATCAGAACACACTGTCTTGCTGTCATCCCTTCATGTCTCCCCTTCCCTTTCATTCTCTCCCGCAGGTGGGTCGCCCCCGTTTACACCCCGCTGCCCGGGGCAGATATGTCACAGTCTTTGCATTTGTGAAGTTTCTCTCCAGTATGAATTTCCAGATGTGCTCTAAGATATGAGCAGCTAGTGAAAGACTTGTCACATTCTTGTTGTTTTGTTTTGTTTTTCCAGATCTCATTACAGATGGTTGTGAGCCTTCATGTGGGTGCTGGGATTTGAACTCAGGTCTTCTTGAACAGCAATCAGTTCTCTTAACTCCTGAGCCATCTCTCCAGTCCACTGCCACATTCTTTACACCTGTAAAATCTCTCTCCAGTGTGTACTCTCTGATGTCTTCTACGATTTGACATGTAGGTAAAGAATTTGTCATATTCCAGGCATTTATATGGTTTCTCTCCATTATGAAGTTTCTGAGGTCTCCTAAGCTGAAATCTGATTGAAGGATGTGTTACAGTCTTTGTGTTCGTAAGGTTTCTCTGTAGTATGAATTTTCTGATGTTGTCTAAGAAATGAGCATCTAGTAAAAGATTTGTCACATTCCCTATATTTGTAAAGTTTCTCTTCAGTATGAAGTTTCTGATGTTCTCTAAGAGTTGAATGAGTAGATAAAGATTTGCCACATTCCTTACATCTGTAAGGCCTATTTCCAGTATGGATCCTCTGATGTTTTCTAAGTTGTGAGTCCTGTGTAAAGGACATGTCACATTCCATACATTTGTAAGGTCTCTCCCGAGTGTGGACCCTCTGATGTCTTCTAAGATGTGAGGAATTGGTAAAGTATTTATCACATTCCTTACAACTGTAAGGTCTCTCTCCTGTATGGATTCTTTGATGTCTTCTAAAATTTGAACTCTGGATAAAGGACATGTCACATTCTCCACATTTGTAAGGTTTCTCTCCAGTATGAATTTTCTGATGTACGCTAAGATGTGAGCCTGTAGTAAAAGATTTGTCACAATCCCTGCATTTGTAAAGATTCTCTCTGGTATGTAGTTTCTGATGATTTATAAGAGTTGAAAGTGTAGACAAAGATTTGCCACATTCCTGACAACTGTAAGGTCTCTCTCCAGTATGAACCCTCTGATGTTTTCTAAGATGTGAGTCCTGGTTAAAAGACTTGCAACATTCCATACATTTGTAAGGTTTCTCCCCAGTGTGAATTCTCTGATGTCTTCTAAGATTTCCACAAGTGGTAAAGGATTTGTCACATTCCTTACATCTGTAAGGTCTCTCTCCTGTATGAACCCTATGATGTCTTCTAAGATATGAGTCCCAGGAAAAGGATTTGTCACGTTGTACACATTTGTAATATTTCTCTCCAGTATGAATTTTCTGTTGTACAATGAGGCTTGAGGCATTACTGAAGCATTTCTCACATTTCCCACACTGCTGGGGTTTCTCTCGAATGTAGACTGGTTGTTTGAAAAGACTGTGTGCAGAGCTAAAATAGTCATCATATTCTCCCTGCCTGTGCTCTTTCTTTGCAATATAGAGTCTCTTATCTCGAGTACTGTTGGAACTCAAATTTAAAGATTTCTCGCATTCTTTAGATTTGCAAGGTTCTTCTCCAGTGTGCATGCTTTCATGTCTATGTGAGTTTGAAGACTCAATAAAGGCCTCCCTATAATTACTGCACCTGTAGTTATTAGAGTTTTCTGTAGTTTGACTTGTTCTATAAAGTGCACATGTGGAGGGGTCATGAAGCATTTTGCCAAGCTCAGTACACTGACAAGACTCCTTTTCAGTCTTCACATGGTGATGGACAGGATCATGTTTGCAAGAGTTCCCTGAAAATGAGTACAGTTCAGATTAGTAGGGCAGCTTCTAAGATTAACCTTTTGATAAATGATTGTCAACCTCAGTTTTCTCTTAAGGTAAGTCAACCAGCAACCACTTAGATATTTTTCTTTCACTGTATTTCAATGTATTCTCACAAAACAGCAAAAAAGCCTTCAAGGGACTGTGATTAATAGTAAACAACTTGTCCCTACAGAAAAATGGATAATGGCACAAGATGGATCAGGAAATTGTGGAATCAGTATTTAGCTTTGTGACAGAGCTCATGGACTAATTATATTTAGAATACATGTCTCTATTTAAATATTTCTTTTCAGAAACTGATGAAGAAGAGTTTAATCTAATCCCAGGTCACTGTATTTATACTGACTAAGTAATAAGCAACAAGGAGTATTGTTCATTAGACCGGAATCCTTAAAAGTTTAAAGTCTTAAATAAAACCATCACAGGGTTTATTTATTTTCTAGAAAAACACATTAGATTTTTCTTATGTAATGGAGGCAAAGCAAGTATTCTGGCAGGTACCAGAGGCTCAGATTATTTGAGGCAGGGTTTTCATGGGCAGCTATTGCTGATTTCTATCCTCTACTGTGTGAGCTCCACACACGGCTGTGTTTCTTTACTTATATGGTTATTCTCAAGTCTAGTCTGTATACCAAATCCTGAGAATATTTTCCAGATGGATGTCCATGTATCAGCCACTGGGAAGAAAATGAAGAATGTAATAAAAAAGATAGACAGTAAAGAAGGTAATTAAAGAATAATCCTACTTCATCGACCCACATTAGGCTTATAATCTGTAAAATTATTCTAATCTGATGTCAGCATAGTCAAATAAAATTGCATTTTGTACTAGTATTGTCACCAGAGTTCAAGTGCAATAGGCCCAATGTCTTCTAATAGTTACATGAGGCAGGATGCATACTGGGGCCAGAAAACTACAGTAAGTTAATGTTTAGGAATCTTTTCAAGTGGAATTGAATATCACAAAACCATTTTCACCTCTTGCTTTCTCTTTCACTTGAAGCCTTCAAAGTTGTCCTGCTAATTCACTAACCCACCACAGTTGTGGATACTTTCTGTTCTCCACATTCCTGGGCATTCTCATTTGCTCTGGACTGGTGTCCAGGTCTATCTTTCATCAACCACATGTTCTGTGATGTAGCTCATGACCCATGTTAGAATTTTTAGAAAGAATACGGAAATCTAACATAGTACTGTGCTTAGTACATGAAGAAAACACAAAGTAGAGGAATCTAGGAATGATTTCCAATTGCTCTTTCTCATCAGAATCTTTAGCATATAAATATGCTAAAGTACTTCTCAATTTGCACATCTTGAGCTTTTATCACAATTAAAACTATGTGAGGTGCAGAGATGTATTTGGAGCTTAAAAATATGAGTATAAATATTATATGATACTAAATTTCTGAATGCATTGTGGAATCAAATTAGGGGAGCATGACACTTCTAACATGCAAAATGGAAAGAAACATATTAAATACCGTGAAAAAGTAGTGTTCTACTACCAAACTTTCCCTAGTGTTCTGTTGTTTCTGACAGCTTTAGAGAGAGTTTACAACCTATAAAGCCAGTATATAAAAAGGATTACTTGGAAGCAAAATGTTCTCACCCACAGAGACCAGGTTGCTGTAATTCTCCAACATCACATCAATGTACAAAGCCCTCTGAGCAGAGTCCAGGCATTCCCACTCCTCCTGGGAGAAGTCCACAGTCACATCCTGGAATGTCAATGGATCCTGAAACAAAATAGTTGTTAGACCACGTGCTACCAGACAGAGTGCTTTCCTGGATATAAGTAGACCTGAGGAAATGAGGGATATAGATGATGAAGACAATTCCACAATAAGATGATTTCAATATAGTCACATCATATGATGGATTTTCTAACTCTGTGGAAACAGGAGGACACAATAGGCTCATACAATATACACAAAACAACACACATTTAAGGTCTGGACATGGATGTCTACTATTATGGATGCTGTTTGTGTCCCACAGGATCACAGTGTATGTGTCTAAGTATGAAAATCCATAATGAGGAAATGTGCTTTAATTGTTGTTCCTGTAGATCATAGTAAAACACTGCAACTCAATCAATTCTTGCATTCTTTGGCCTTACATGATTATCTTCTAACAAGCTCAGGTAGTATGTTTAAACACTAAGTCGAATACCATTCCAATACAGGGCAAAGATATGGAAAGTAGAATTTATGTTTCACTAGGTAAGCAAAGAATTTTCCTATTCTCCACAGTAACACTGAGTGTAATAATATTGCATACTGTCAATTTTAACATTAACATCAAGAACAGGTAATATATGAGATTATTTTATAAGCATTTTGATCCACTACCAAGCAGATTGAAAAAATCTGCATCAACTACATTTGATATAATCTAAAATTTTCCTAATAAAGTATGAAAATGCCAACTTAGGCAAAAACAACAATATCAGAAGTTTTGAAGAACATTTCATTACTGAATAGTTACAAAAATTGAGGGAAGTACTGTTGCAGGATATTTTTTTACACTGTATGAGAAATACCATCACTTTTCAGTGCTTTTCAAATGTCATGGTACTCAGAGGTTAATTCAGGAGAGAATATAAGAATTTTTGTGCCTGAAATTTGTAGTTTTTTTTTTTTTGTTTTTCGAGACAGGGTTTCTCTGTGTAGCTTTGCGCCTTTCCTGGAACTCACTTGGTAGCCCAGGCTGGCCTCGAACTCACAGAGATCCGCCTGCCTCTGCCTCAAAAGTGCTGGGTTTAAATGCGTGCGCCACCACCGACTGGCTGTAATTTTTAATGTGTTCCTTTTTAGTAGTTATCCTGTACTGTCTAATAGATTTTAAGTTAGCAGTGTTTATGATTCTTCCTTTATTACAAACTGTCAAACTGCATAGTGGTGACATATTCTGTCTGAGTTGTGAGTCAAGAATAAATGCAAACCTGGAAGTCAGAGCTCAGTCCCCAAATCTCTGCTTTAAAACTTTGCAGGTTCAGGCTTGGGGAGTAGAGTTATGACTCTGACAGGAACTGACTGGAGGAAAGCAATCATGAGGAATGTTCTTTCTGCATCAAATGTGATGGATTGTGCACATCAATCAGTCAGTGTCCTCAAGACATTATTTCTGATGCATTCCATGTAATGCTACCTAATGAGTCCCAGACAGTAATGGCTGCACAGTGGGATCTTGTTTAGGCAGTTAAAAAAAAGAAATAAAAAAGCTGATCTCAAGCCAGGTGTGGTGGTACATGCCTTTAATCCCAGCACTTGGAAGAAGAAGATATGTGGACCTCTGTGAGTTTGAGGCCAGTTTGGCCTACAGTTCCACTTCTAGAAGAGCCAGGACTACACAGAGAAACCTTGTCTCGAAAAACAAAACATAACAAAAAACCCAAAACTCTAATCTCACTAGTTTGGGATGTTACAACTGAGCATTCTAATCAAGTGTGTGATGTGAGTAGCAATTCTCCTGAGACAAACAGATAGCAGGTGTCAACAAACATGTGCAGACATCATCACTACATGATATTAAACACCGAAGAGAAATAAGTAGACCACTGTGGTAGTTTGAATGTAATTAGCCACCATTGGGAGTGGCACTATTAGGAGGTGTGGCTTTGTTGGAGTAGGTATGGCCTTGTTGGAGGAAGTGTGTCACTGTGGGGGTGAGATTGGAGATCTCTTTAGTTTAAGCTTTATTCAGTGTGACACTCAGTTGACCTTCTGTTGTCTGGAGATGTAGGACTCTCAGCTACTACCCCATCTGGTTTGCCTGTATGCCGCCATGATGATAATGGACTGAACCTCTGAAACTGTAAGCTGCCACCTCAATTAAATGTTTTCCTTTATAAGAGGTGCCATGGTCTTAATGTCTCTTCACAGCAATTGCAGTCTTAACAAAGTCAACTACAATCTGAATCTACACTCAAGAGCATTATTTTCATGGTAGGATCAAGCCACTTATGCAAGCCATGTTCTGCACTGTCTAGTTTCCTTAAATTTTTAGTATTAGGAACCAAGTATTACTTAGCATTAAAAACCAAGCTTTGTCTCCTAAGTGCACATAGTGCTAAGATGTTGTGAAAACTCTCATGTGCTTCAATATGAGCTCTTTACAACCATGATTCAAGGAAATGGTTGTAAATAAAGCCTACAAGACAAAGGATTCCTCACTCACTAATATATAAAGATATAGCCCTTATTCTACAACAATTATGCAGCATATCAATGTATTTTTTGTTCATGTGTTAAAATGGAAATTTTTTCAAAATTACTAGTCATAATTTCATGTGAGATACTTATTCTTGGGGGCAAATAATCTGGGAAGGTAGAATGGACAAAAATCCTGTAAATGTGGATTTATGAAATTATATTGTATACCTGTAGTCATAAATACAGCATGGTACAGTCATTTTAAAGAAGACAACGATAAGAGATTATGATAGAGGACCCAGAAAGAAAAAAAATTAAAAAGCTAATGTGGTGGTATTGTGTTCTCCAAAATATTGTGTACCCTAATAAACTTATCTGGGGTCAGAGACAGAACAGCCACTAGATACAAAAGCTAGAAAATGATGGCACTCACACCTTTAATCCTAGCATTCCAGAGGTAGAAATCCCTCTGGATCTCTGTGAGTTCAAGGCCACATTAGAAACAGCCAGGCATGGTGACACACGCCTTTAATCCCAGAAAGTAAGCCTTTAATCCCAGGGAGTGATGGTAGAAAGCAGAAAGGTATATAAGGCATGAGGACCAGAAACAAGAAGCATTTGGCTGGTTAAGCATTTGACCTGGTTAAGCATTCAGGCTTTTGAGCAGCAGTTCAGCTTAGACCCATTATGGATGAGGACTCAGAGGCCTCCAGTCAGAGGAAACAAGATCAGCTGAGAAGTTTGCCAGGTGAAATTAGCTGTGGCTTGTTCTACCTCTCTGACCTTCCAGTATTCACCCCAATAACTGGCCTCAGATTTGATTTTATTAATAAGAACTTTTAAATTCATGCTACAAGCTAACATACTTAATATTTGACAAAGGAGGCAAAAATATACAGCTCAAAAATGTAGTCTTTTTAACAAATGGTGTTGGTAAAACTGAACACAGCAGAAGAATGAAATTAGATTCTTATCTTTCATTTGTACAAAAGTCCATTCAAAGTGGATCAAAAATTTATTTCAAATCAGAAACACATAAACAACTAGAAAACATAGAGAAGATCCATCAGGAGATTGGGATAGGCAAGGCCTTATCGATTAGAAAGAACACCAACAACAGAGGAAATGAAACAATAGAACTACAGGAAAAGAAAATGTTTCTCTTTGGAAACCATCAGCACAGCACACAGACACTCAAGTGATGGAAGAGAATCTGTACCAGTGACATTTTTGATAGGGGCTCATACCTAGAATTTACCAAGAATTACAGAAATTAAATACCAAGGAAATTATACTGCCATTTGTAGATGCTCAGAGGAGCTGAATAGACATTTTTAAAGACAAATACACAAATGGCCAATAAATATTGCAAAAAAGTTCAGGATCCCTAAAAAAAGGCCATCATGGAATCCCAAATTAAAACTGCTTTGAAATGTCACCTCACCCGAGGCTGAGAATGGCTGTCATCAACTAACCAGAAAACAAATGTTAGGCTAAGGGAGGAGAGAAAGGAAGCCTTATTCACTGTGGTTGGGGGTGTGTGAAAATTATACACTCAGTGTGGAAATGAGTTTTAAGATTATTAAAAAAATGAAGATAGAACTAATGTATGACCCAGCAATGTCACTCCTGGAAACAAAATTTGAAAACTCCACACCCCACTACAGAGAAATTTATACTCCTCATTCACTGCTACTGCCTTCAACATGGCAAAGTATTAGAATTAACCTAATTATATGAAGACTGTACACATATATAATGGAATACCATTCAGCTGAAGAGAAAATTGCAGGAAAATGGTTAGACATAGAATGTGTAATATTAAGTTAGGTCACACAGTGCCAGAAAGAAGAAATCACATTTTACCTCATATGCAGAAACTGGCCAATAATATATGTATATGAAAAACAAAATACATGGGGGCTTAGCAGAACATGGAGAAAAGAGATCAAGAAAGGTTAAATAACGGGGTTGAGGTAGGACTGAATGCAGGTAATGAACAACAGTTGTGAAAAATGATATAAACTAAGTTATTTTATAGCTGTGATGCTTCCAAAGTAATTTTTCTTTTTTTCTGATGGATAAGTTGCTAAAAATATATTCAATAACAAAATTATAAAGCCCCATTTGAAAGAATCCAGAGCTTAAGTTCCCAATGACTACTCTAACTAAACAAAATTGCAATATTTGTACAGTACTTGTACAGTAATTGAGTCCAGTTAATTTCAGTGTGTGTGAGTGTGTGTGTGTGTGTGTGTGTGTGTGTGTGTGTTGTGTGCGTTGTTTATTTGCAACAATCGTCATAATAAAATTTAAAATATTGTCATTAGCAGAAAATTAAAAGTTTGCAATATCTGAACATATAACATTTCTAGAAAAGTAGGCATGACCACTGACCTGGAAAATACATACTGGAGAATCAGCCATTTCTTTCTATTTCTTTTCTCTGAGTTTCTCTTTCAGGAACAAGGAATATATAAGGGGTCAACAAGAAAAGGAGAAAATTAATACTGAAAGCTGTAGCACAAATTCTAGTTGGTCTTATTAATAAAAACCCGAAGTCTGATATCAGGGAGAAAGCTGAAAAACCAGAGAAGCAACACAGCCAGCTACTAGTTCTTAAATCTGTGAGAATCTCCAACTGAAAGAGTGCTGAGCTCCTGTCTCCTTCCACCTTATATTCTTCTCTCTGCCCAGCCATACCACTTCCTATGGCAAACTCCTTAGCGCAGGGTTTAAAGGTATGTGTGCCTCCCCAGCACTGGGAACAAAGACATGAGATCCCAAGTGCTGGGATTAAAGGAATGTGCCTCCATTGCCTGACTCTGTTTTTCTTTTAAACTGGATCAATCTTGTGTAGCCCAGGGTGACCTTGAATTTGCAGAGATCTGTCTGCCTCTGTCTCTGCCTCCGGAGTACTGAGATTAAAGGTGTGTGACACCACTGCCTGGACTCTATGACTAACTAGTACCTGGCTTTGCCCTCTGATCTTCAGGCAAGCTTTATTTGTAAGAGCATACACAAACTACCACCACAGAAAGCTGTTAGAAAAAATGACAAACCACAGGAAAACACCCAAGCAACAAACTATGATCAGGTATCCAGACAATGATCCCAAATCCAGAAGAGAATGGAATAATATTTCAAGCTTGAAGAGAAAATCACTGTCAACCCATATTTTTGAATTAGAAAAAAAATCTTAAAATTGATGGAAACATAAGTACATTTGAAGATAGTCTTGAGATAACATAATTAATTAATTTCACTAAAGCAGCTTTACAGAAAATAACTAGAGGCAAAATTTATACGGCGCTATCAGAAGAATTATCCATGTAAATACAGGAAATAATAATTCTATGTGGTGACTACATAAATACAGGAGAACTTGGAAATAATTATCCATGGGCAAGAAAGGAAATCACCAATTCTCACACAGAAGGAAGAAAAATATGTCGTAAGAATCTAAAAATGGTCTTATAATAAAAAAACCTGAAACAAAATATTGGGGCAAAGGCTGAAAGATCAGAGAAGCAGAGCAAGCCAGTCAAGACCGCTTACCTCACTAACTCCACAGCCTGAAAGAGCTCAGCCCAGCGACCTCAAGCTGAATGAGCTTCCTCAGCTGAAAAGGTCTCGGTGCAATTGCCTTTAGTTCTTGTCTCCTGAAGCCTTATATACCTTTCTCTGCCCAGCCATCACTTCCTGGGATTAAAGGCTTGTGTGCTTGCCAGTACTGGGATTAAAGGTGTGTGCCACCACTGCCTGGCTCTGTTTTCTCTCTTATACTGAGTCAATCTCACGAAATCCAGGGAGGCTTTGAATTCACAGAGATCCAGATGGATCTTTGCCTCCTGACTGCTAGGATTAAAGTGTGTTCCACCACTATCTGGCTTCTATGTTCAATTTAGTGGCTTGTTTTGTCCTCTGATTGATATTCAGGCAAATTTTATTAGGGTACACAACATATCACCACATAAATACTACCAATAATCCAACCTGCAACAATATAAAAAAAAGCATAGTGAATAATAATGCCATGACCAAAAATCTAGCCATTCTGGAAGTTGATATGGAGACTACTCAATTAAACAAATCCAGAAGTTAAATAAATCTAGCACTGTACTGTTCTTACCACTAGATGGTGGTCTTGTCATTTTACTAACTCAGGAACAAGTTTGTCTCCTGTGACTCCAGATAAGGTGATTAGACTCTACCCGCCCCCCAACACACATATACACACAGACACAGACACAGACACAGACACAGACACACACACACACACACACACAACACACACACACACACACACACACACACACAGACACAGACACACACACACACAGACACAGACACAGACACACACACACACACACTAACCCCACCCATCTCTGGTGGGTGCAGAGACTCTTGCTGTGCCAGAAGTAGAAAGTAAGTATGGCATGTGGTTCCTAGCCTAAAAATGTCAGTTACACCTTCCATCTATGGTTCCAGAAAGAATGAGGAAGATGAGGAGGAAAGGGAATAAGAAGGGAAAGAGGAGGAAGGGCTAAGACATGCCGTTCTCTAGACTCCACACAGCTGTTGTAATCAGTAACCAGCAGCAGCTGTACTGACCTGCATTGACCTCACAATAGACCACAATCAGACTAGGAAAGGGAAAGGCTCACAGAGCCCACCCTTTCCCTTTCAAATGTTGGCTATAGATAGAGTGTAGGATTAGAATTTCTGCCTTTAGCTGTAGTCCTCTCCTGAACCAACCAGACTCCAACACATAGCTCCAAACCCACAGTCTCACAGATGTCCCTGGATAATCTCAGGGGATCCCAGGCAAAATTAATAGAGATGAACACTCTAGAGAAATTGGTTGGAATTGTGGACCAGGATAGCAGACAGGTAGGAGGTGAGAGTGGGCAGTGTTTGATATGTGCATGCTCAGACACACACAGAGTGTGTGTATATGTACTCATATGTATGTCAGTGTGAAACAGTCATTATTTTAAAAAAAATTTCGTGGTTTTTGAATCCGGGTTTCTCTGTGTAAGACTGGCAGTTCTGGAATTTGCTTTGTATATCAGGCTGGAATAAATTCCCAGAGATCTGCCTACCTCTGTCTTGGGTCTGTTGGGATTAATGGTGTGCACCACCCTGCCCTTCTCAGAAATTTATTTTAAATGACCATATCAGTCTGTACATTCTTTTTCATTGTACAATTATCTGTTTTTTTGTTTTGTTTTGGTTTTGGTTTTTTGAGACAGTGTTTGTCTGAGTAACAGCCCTTGCTGTCCTGGAATTCCCTTTATAGAAAAGGATGATCTGGAACTCACTGAGACTGATCTACCTCTACTCTGGCATGCTGGGATTAAAGAAGTGTGCCACCACACCCTGCACATTATCTGGTTTAATATCAGGTAAAACTAAGAGTCAAGGGGAATGTCCTTTTTTGTGTGTCAAGAAGATTTTGTTTGTTTGTTTGCTTGTTTGTTTGTTTGTTTATTTTTGGTTGCTTTATTTTGTTTTGTTTTGAACAAGGGTTTTATGTTATAGTCTTGACTGTCATGGAATTATGAACACTAGGCTATCTTTGAACTCACAGAGATATGCCTGCCTCTGCCTACGGTGTGCTGGTATTAAAGGTGTGTGCCACTGTTAAGAAGTATTACAAGTAAGTTTGATGTTGGTTTTTCTTGGAGTTCTGATGGAATCCTGTCAGTCTGTTTGAGGGGTAGTTTTAGGGGCAACATTTTATACCTGCTTCAGTCACATTGCTACTAAAGTTCTGATTACATATTTATTTTCTTATTATTTCATGCTGTTTAAGTTTGGTGTGTTATATTCATCTCTTTCAATTAGAGTTTCCAATTTAGTGTAACTAAAGTCTTTAACGTCAGGTAACAAGAGATCCACTTGATCACTAATTTCTATCATGTAGGCTGTGCAGTTACCGTGTATAATTGTCAAGACATGATAACAGGACAGGTGGTAGTGGCAAACAGCTTTAATCTCAGCACTCAGGAGGCTGAGACAGACAGACCCTGTGATTTCAAGACCAGTCTGGTCTACAGAGTGAGTTCCAGGTCAGTAAAGGCTACAGAGCAAATAACAAAATATAATAATAACAAAAAGTTATGTATAGTTCAGCAAGGTCATGCAAGCCTTTTAACGCAGCACTCAGGAGGCTTGGGCTAGGGAACTGAGTTCTAGGTCAGTGACAACTACACAGTGAGATTAGGAAAGTGGAAAGACACAGAGACATTGTCTCAAAATAATGTAAATTTCTCCATGAGGAATAGCTTTCATGGTTTCAGAAGGACCATGCAAGCTTCCAAAGCAGTGAGCCAAACAAAAGTTCTGTGATGCCTATGAACCACATCAACTGTCATCCTCAACAAGTAGCCCTAATAATGAAGTAGTGGCAAGCATACCTTGGTGGTAACCTGAAATACGATCCTAATTCGCATTATTTTTAAAACCCATATTCAGATATTGAGGGAAAAAACTGAAATATTAGAGAAGGAGCGCAGCCAGCCACCAGAGAATTCTTACCTCTATGAAATCTCAAACCAAATGGTGGAGGGAACCTGCCTCTATATTTTCTAAGACTGAATGGGCCAAAATCCTTTCTCCACCTGCCTTATATCCCTGTCTCTACCAGCCTAGTGCTGGGATTAAAGGTGTGAGCCACCACCACCCAGCTCTGTTTCTTTTTTTAGAATGATTCAATCTCATATAGACTAAGGTGGCCTTGAACTCCTGATCTTCCTGCTTCCTCCTCCCAAAGACCAAGATTAAGGTGTGCTTGGCATCTATGGTTAACTAGTGGGAAGCTCAACCCTCTGATCTCCAGGTAAGCTTTATTTGTCTGAACACACAGTATCATAAAACAGTAACCAACACTCTCTCCCTGAACTTAAGACTCTCTTCACAAAAATGAAACAATGACAGGTAATGAAAAACTGTCCACACTACTGGTGCTGATGAAGACATGAATCTTGGAGGACACAAAAACCACCAGTTTACTAAAACATCATAATCCCTAACAAATAACTAAACATTTCTTTGTACCCATAGTAAGATAAATTTTGACCTTCATCAAGGAAACTTCTCTTTTCAACAGAGAACAACACAAAAATCCATAACTAATCAAAATGCAGATTTGTGGATCTCAGGCCCACTGGATGCATCTTTAAAAACATACCCAAAGAGGGACTATAATGATTAAAAGAGGCAGAAGACCAGGGAGTTTTTTGTGAGATTGTGTCTACTAGTGTATTCGTCAGGATACTCTAGTGTTTGATATATATATATATATATATATATATATATATATATATATATATATATATATATATATAGTGAGAATTTGTTGGAATGATTTAGAGGCTGCTGTCAAGCTAATACAACAATGGCTGGCTGTAACAGAAAGTCTAAAAATCCACTATTGCTTAGTCCACAGTTTGAGTGTCTTGGCTGGTCTTCAGTATATGCTGGAATCCCAAAGAAGTAGGTTCCAATGCCAGTGAAGGAATGGATGTGCTAGCAAGAAAATGAGCCAACAAATGGGCAGTGAGCAAAATGATTCCTCTTTCCATGTCTTCATATAGTCTTCTAGCAGAAAGTGTGGCCTTCCATCTCTATCCTATTCAAAGGTGTGTGTCCTTCAGCCTCAAGATGTGGATTAATAGCATTTGTCTTCCTGTCTGAAATTCCAGACTAAAAGTGGATTCATTCATGTCCAAATAAGCAAAAATAATGTCTCTCAGGTACGCCCTCCATTTCTGGATTCTAGTTCATTTCAGATGTAGTAAACATGATAACCAAGAATTACCATCACATCTAACAGTATCAGAAGCTATGTTTATAAAATCTCACCAACATGACCTCCCAAATGTGGGCTGGACAAAACCAAGAACAATGGACATGCCAAAGTAGTTAGGGAAATAACCACAGGATGAATCTGGGGACCTACTGGACCTACTGTGCTTGAGACATCAGCCAAAACTCCATTAATCTCCTGGCCTCCATGAACCCCTACTTTAACTGGAGGGCCACCATGTTTCTTGGGATCCTCTGGAATCAGCATGCGTTGAGAATCAGTATCCTACAGACCCCGGAAAGTATGATTGTTTCCTTCCCGCAAGGTACTGTTACCCTTGTAAAAGGCCATGGTCTCTCTGGGGAAGAACTGGGGAAAGGCTATCTGCAGAAATTTTAGGTTTCTTATCAGGATCCTTCCTCACGGGAAACTCCCTTCATTCAAGTGGGTCTAGGTCTTCAAACTGGCTCAAGTCTGGAAATTGATTCACTGGCCAAGATTGCCTATTACATGATCCTGTGCAGCCTTTCTTTCATTTGTTAGAGAATTTTTCTGCTCATACAGATCATCAGAAGTGCTGTAGAATTCTTATCTATTTCATGCCTAGAAGCATCATATGAATCATGATGCTATAAAATTCACCTTGCCTGTGCTGACGATAATGGGATAGGCCAGTACGAACATTATTTTGTCTATGTTGCCTATTGCCGCGGACTGGGTCTCAGTAGGGCCACCAGACCGAGGGAGAATGGGGTGAAGGTACTCAGGATAATTGGGATTCGGCGATGACAGACAGACACAGACACCAGAGTATGCTGTGAAACTGCTGCAATTTCACTGAACATCAGGCTGAGATTTTATACAATGTTAACAAGGAACTAAGCCCAGGAACAAAAAGAAAGCAATAGACACAATCTCTTGTGGTCACACAATGTGGTTTTCAGAATGATTAATCTTTTCAAACAGAGACATGCTGTGGCCTGAATCCAAGAGCCTGGCCACGTACTCAATAACTGGTAATCCATTTCTAGTATTTTATTAAAGACAGTTACAGAGTCCTCGCCAAGAGCCTTAGCCCACCTCTTTAGCACAGGTGCTATACCCCTCAATATAGCTGACCTTGTCTGCTTATCATATGTACACCATACCTTTCTGCTTCTAGCCAGCCTTTCCATAAAAGGCAACTGATTCCACAACATTCTTTTTCCCCCTGATTTACCCACCGATTCCCTTCATAGTCATAAGCCCCTGTAAAAGGGAGTGGATCTAAGTAATTCCTACTTCTGGGATTCCAACGAGGGGGTGTCCACCATTTCCCATTAATACGGTATTGAATGTACTTTCCAACCATTCTTGTGGGAGTTGCCTAAGTTTTCTTTCTTGTGAGTTTACATGAGCAGAGTGAGGGTTACCTAGCAATCTTTCTACTTTTACATTTCCTTCCTTAGAATCTGTGGGAACCTGAATCATTAGCTCTTTCTGTTCTAATCTATCCATGAGTGCCCCCCACTGAAGTAGGGGGTTTTTTGTGCTACCTGTCCAAGGGCTTGAATCATTGGGGGCAGTGTCAGTGTAACAATTGAGGAGTTATCAAGTACGTCAAGCAAGGGTCTGCGGAGTCCAGGCACAGGGAGGCTGTTATTGTCAGGAAAGAGGAAAGAAGCAGGAGTCTTGCCAACCGTCCACGGAAGGCTGGTCTTTAGGGAACAATGTACCCAGGAACCATTACTCGGGCTGATTGCCAGGGGACTGCTGGGAGCCTAGCCTCGAGAGACATGTGCCCCCTTCCTCATGAGACCACCAGATCGGCATTTGTCACACGGGCGACACCATTGCCGGTGTGGCAGCCTATTATGATAGCAATGATCACCTTGCCTCTGCCAGTTCATTGCTGCTACCTGGCCCTTGCTACCTGGAGCCCAATTAAACTCAATGCATTTCATTGGTCCAGTTGAGCAACAGTATCGCCAACAGTAAGGTTTGGCACAAGGAAGAGGATGACTATGAAACATTTCAAATGTGCTGGTACCCCTACCACGGGTTTGCATCTTATAGGACTTGTGAAGGGTATGTCTTCTGGGCCTTTCCATTAGAGATGATTGGGTTTTACACACATACCCTCTCTAGCATTGCAGTTTCCCTGAGCCTTTAACTCCCTTCATTAACACTAAGCCAAGGGATATTAGGCATAAACAAATCCCTCTCAGTAGTCCATCTTTTGATAAATGCTTCAGCCACCCATTCTAATAAACTTTTCACACCTTTTTCTTTAAATATATGAACTTCTCTATAAAACTTAGAATCTCCACTCAGTAAGCCCTTATCAATAAATGCATGATCTAGTTTTATTTTCCTTCCACCATTATCCCACTCTCTTAACATCCATTCCCACACATATTCTCAGACTTATGCTTGAACAAATGGGCAAAACCATTAAGCTCCTAACTATTGTAGCTCACTTCCCCATTGACTACACTTTCTATTGCCACCTTTAAGCCTGTTTTGGTGTAAGTTTGGGTATAGGTTTACAGTCAACTAGTGGTGGGACCCTGAAGAATATTAGTAATATCTTGCCTGGGATATCCTTCAGAAAATGTCACTTCCAGATTAGCAGACAGTGAAGAATTAGTTTCCTCAGTCAAATATGGAAAGGTCAATATTTCAAGGGTTAGGGCTCATGATACTACTTCCTCAGGTAAGATAAACCCTTGAGAATCTGAGAATTCAAGTTCTCAGATGTAATAGGGTCCTCCCACACATCCCCACCCCAAGTTATAGGATACCATTCTTAATCAATTAATGCACTTACTTCAATTGTCTACAATATCTGAAGCTGAGACTTGACATTTTGATGTAATTCAGTCCACCTTATAGTAAGGGCTTCAGTTTGATTTTCTGAAACTCAAGCTCTGGGACTACTGGAGGGAAGATTCTCTTCCTGGGCACACTTAGAAAACCTTAGACCATTTACTGGCATCTGAATCTGGTGAATTTTATCACTAACTTCATTCTTCCTGCAGCTGATTAAGATTATCATGCACTTATTCCTGTCCTTTATCAAGAGATAGTAAGAGTAACCAACCAGCAGCATCATTTTCAACATTTCCTCCCAAACTGTCAAAAGTTCCTATATAGGGTCATTAAATCCATAGTCACTCACTATTGATGAACAAAGATAATCTTTGTTGATCTCTTGATCATTGATCATTGATCTCTTTAAGTTTGAAATATAGTTTGCAACATGGACTTTCAGTACCCTCTGAGATTCCAGGAGACAGAGTAAATGGAGAGGCTTCAGAAACTGAAGGTGCTGGTGAGTTTGAAGTTGCTGGTGAATTAAAAAACCTACTACAGATACTTAAAAGATGCATCCTTATACTTCCATTTTTCTAGAACCACTCTGATACCACAACTGTCCTAGGGTTCTCTAGAGTCATAGAACTTATGAAATGAATCTCTCTTTCTCTCT
Organism: Peromyscus melanophrys; assembly: GCA_902168415.1. Classification (NCBI taxonomy): domain Eukaryota; kingdom Metazoa; phylum Chordata; class Mammalia; order Rodentia; family Cricetidae; genus Peromyscus; species Peromyscus melanophrys. The sequence continues at coordinate 33,939 of CABHPR010127526.1, forward strand.
CTGTTTCTCTCAGTATCTGTCTCCCTCTCTTTCATGAGTACTGTCTCTGTCTCTGTTTCGGTCTCTCTCTCTCACACACATACACAGAAATATCTCTATATATGAATTAATTGGAAAAACTTACAGGCTGCATTACAACAGTGGCTAGTTGTGAATGGAAAGTCCGGGAATCTAGTAGCTGCTCAGTCCTTTGAGACTGGGTGTCGAAGCTGGTCTTCTGTATATATGGGTGTCTATACAGAAGTCACAAAGCAGTAAGCTCTAATGCCAGTGAAGAAATAGAAGTGCTGACAAGGCAAGGGCTAGCAAGCAAAGAAGGAGTGCACACCATTCCTTTTGTCCTTATATAGGCTTCTTGTAGAAGGTGAGGTCCAGATTAAAAATGTACTTTCCAGCCTCAATGTCTGTATCAAAGGCATGGGTCATGCTGCCTCAAGATCCACATCAAAGCCATGTTGTTGTTGATGTGGTTGTTGTTTTGCCTCAAGATCTGGGTCACAAGTGTGCCCTCCAATTCTGGATTATACTTCACTCCAGATATAGTCAAGTTAACAACCAAGAATAGCCATCACAATATACATAGACATACTATAACAATTAGTGTGAAAGTGGCCATGCAATTTAAATGAAGCAGGTAGGGTATATGGGTAAATTTGTCAAGAGGAAAGCAAGAGTAGAAATGTTCTACTTATAAAATAAATTCAAATTAAAATGTAAAAACAAAACAAACCAACAAACGGCAATAACAAATCCAAACAAACAAAAACAAAAATTCAAAAGTCATATACCTATTAGCGAAAAGCAGACTAGGGTTCCTATAAACTTCCATGCTTCCCTAGCTATACTGTCAATCATTCATCAGGAATAGAATTCATAGCTAAGGTTGGCCTACATTTGAGGAAAGGAGGTCAAACACTGCTGTGGGAGTTAGAACTACAGAATCATCTTAGGAAATCATTATTTTGTTCTCAAAACAATGAATAAAGGAAAGAAAGAAAACTACTGCACTATGCAAACTAGTGTGTGACAGTATTCCTGTGGAAACAATGACAAATGTCTATTTAGCATAGGTAAGGAGCTAATGACCAACAAAAGTTGGGAAACCAACAAAACCTCATTGGTGAACCAATAAGGATTTTGTTTGCTTTCTTATTTGTAGGTGTTTTGTCTGCATGGATATCTGTTCACCTCTGTGTTCCTAGTACTAGCAGAGGTCAGAGAGGGCATTGGATGCCCTCAATTTCAGCTTACACATTGAGTGCCCATGTGAAGGTGTTTGGAATTCAAAATGAATATTTTGAAAAAGGAGACATTCAGGCAAAATGCTTAGTCACCCCTGGGCCTTACATCCTATGTATCCATCCTATGTAATGTATACACATGTGCAGCATGGCCAAGTGATCTATAGGCATGAGTGGCATGGCTATATAAGCCCTTATATGCATGTGCTGACTTACCTATAAAGATGGATATGCCAGCCCCACACCCTCTGTCCATCTCGTTTCTTCCAGACAGGTCTCCACACTCCACCTTTCTCCTTTCTCCACTTTCTACCAATAAAACAATTAAGTGGGTCATTGTATACCTTGTGGTCCATTCTCATGTACAGTAAATGACACTGGCTTTGCTCTAAGAATATATAAATGCTCAGAAGTGATATCCAATAACATACTAGCATCAATACATGTACGGAGAGTACAACATTCACAAGTCATACTACAGTTATTAGGGTTTCATTGTATAGGCCCTTTCAATAATATATAAGGTAATGGTACACATGTTACAAAAGTGTGACTTTGATTTAATCTAAAGGACAAAGTGCACATACCATCATAAACCTTTTCCTTTCATTTTTAAGTTTAAGAGGGCATAAGGCACTTGCCAATTTTCACAAATTAGTCTGAACTGAATTGCCAAATTATAATATGGAACCTGGCATTCCAACTCCATTCCACTGGATAGGTTCATCAACAGTAGAACTGGCTACTGGACAGCACAAATGGCCATGTATCTATGGAAATACCTAGGAATTCTATCATTCTAGACTCTGTTTTTTATTTTTAAAAATGGTGGTGAATAAGAATGGGGGTGATGTGTCTCCCCAAACTACTTCCATCTGACTTCGTGAGTGTCAGTTAACTTTTGGGGTTGAGGAAAGAAGCTTTGGTGTAGCTTTGAGGAAAGAAGCTGGGTTCAGATTGTACCCAGACAATCTGAGGTAGTGGAATCTACTCTGCTGCTTTGGGAATTGTCAATTGCCTTCTGCTGCTTTGGGGTCTGTGACTGTTTAGATCTGACAAGGTGCTGGCAAGGTAGAAGATGAATTAAAAAAAAAAATTTACGATGGAAGGAAGGGTTGCTGAGGGATACAAGGGTTAGGGAAGAGGTCCCAGGACCAGGAAAGTTTGAATTATACTTATGTGAAGTGGATCTGACCTGTCCAGGTGGGTTCAGATGGGCTCTAGAGCTCAGAAGAATTTTTAAACATATTAACAAGCAGCCACAGGGAATTTAAAATCTTTAGGTGGTAGCCATGATATTATATATAATGTTTAGTACTCTGTTATCAGAATTTTATTAGTTATTGTTATCAAGAAAGAGAGAAACCTAGAAATGCTTTCAAAAGCCTTATTTGAGACAAACCTCAAGGCACCTGTTTTCTTTATTAGTTTAGCATCCAGGAGACACAGATCATCAATTGATGAGGGCATTTAACAGTGATAAATTGTTATAACAATGTCTGTTTCTTGTAGAGTCCAGACCCTTTTGAGTCTGGGGGTGTAAATACCTCTGGAATGTTACTGCTCCTTACCACTTGAGTATACTTGATGGTCCTTAGCCTCTGGCTCTAAGGTGGTCCTGTAACAATTATTTGAGTATTTAATTAGAAGTTTGAATATGGCCAGGTGGCAGTGGCACACGCCTTTAACCCCAGCACTTGGGAGGCAGAGCCTAGCAGATCTCTGTGAGTTTGAGGCCAGCCTGGTCTACAGAGTGAGTAACAGGACAGGCACCAAAACTACACAGAGAAACCTGTATAAAAACACAAAAAAGGGAGAAGTTTGAATAAGTTATTAGAGTGAAACTGAGAAGCAAAATATGGTCAGTAGAGACAGGAGTGGGAAGCAGGAGGGAAAAACTTGTGGAGTGAAACCTCATTCTTCTGGAACTGGTACAAGGTAGTGGATCCTGGTATCCTCTGTAACTTGAGAGAGCAAGGCTCTGTCTGTGTCACTGTGTATGAGGAGGAATTTTCCTGGGGTGAGGGTAAGATAAAAGGTTTCAGATGAGACAGGTGAATCCAGTGGGGAAAGTACCCAAGCTTGATACTGTGGGGTGTTAAAAGGAGAAGAGGTTGGGCAGAGCATCTTTTTCCTGAGAATGTCAGAGATGATAGGCCTAAGTCCCCTAATGCTCTGGAGTGAGAGAGGGTACTGAGCTAGTCCAAGCAGCCAGTGTTGTGCAAAGCAGTCCAGCAGCCAGGCAAATGGAAAAATAGGCATTTGTGGGTAGAACAAACCTCAGTACAGGGTCCTAAGCACAGAGGTCTGGGTGGGCCTGCACCAGCTCAAGATTTTAAATTCCCTGTGGTGGGTTCTTAATATGTTTAAAAATTCTTCTGAGCTCCAGAGCCCATCTGAACCCACCTGGACAGGTCAGATCCCCTTCAGATAAGTATAATTCAAACTGTCCTGGTCCTGGGACCTCTTCCCTAACCCTTGGATCCCTCAGTGACCCTCCCTGCCATGGTAAATTTTTTCTAAACTTCATCTTCTACATCGCCAGCACCTTGTCAGACCCAAACAGTCACTGAATCCAAGCAGCAGAAGGCAATGGACAATTCCCAAAGCAGCAGAGGAGACTCCACTACCTCAGGATATCTGGCTACCCCAAAGATTGCTTCCTCACCCCCAAAAGTTAACTGATGCCAACCAAGCCAGCTGGAAGCAGTTTCAGGAGACAAGGCACCCATATTCCCATTCACCCACCTTTTTTTTTTTTTTAAATAAAAACAAAGCATCTGGAATGTTAGCATTCCTAGCCACTACCCAGCCACATGAACAAACACGTGCTGTCCAGTAGCCAGGCAAGATGCTTAGTCATTTTAGGGCATTATCCTATGTAACCCGTGTGCTGTATGATCATGTATTTGCAAGCAGCATAACCACATGATCTATGCCCATGTGTGGTGTAGCTACATAATCCCATATGTGCATCTGCAGCGGGGAACTTATAAAAGTATGTTCCACCTATTCCTTGTCTCTCTTCCTGCTTGATCATTCCATAGGCCTATGCAAATCCCCTCTCTAATCCCTCAATAAGCTCTTATAGTGGGTTTTGTTGTGCCTCATGGCTTTTCTTGCACGGTAAACAGCACCACTTAATAAATAACATTTTGCCCCTTAATAAATAACAGGCTAACAGTAGCCAAGTGGGAGGCAGTGAGAGACCAATATGGTGAAGTCAGCAGGAGCAGCAGCAAGAGGGAGTGCATAGCCCAAGAATCCTGGAATCTTTTGGATCATTGGCAGAAGTTGCAAAGAGAAGGAATATGGGACCAAGTCTAATTGTAAAGGTGGATGAGTTAAAAAAAACTTTAAAAAGAGTATTAAGCATAGAGGTTTGGTGTTTGTAGGCTTATTCCCCATGAGTGAGGCAGAATGATTAAGGTGCAAGCTACTGTGTAATTCATCAAACACAGAGCAGGAGCCCTAAGGATGCTGGGATCTGAGAGAGGAGACAGGCACAGGCTGCTTCAAAGTCTTGTCAAAGAGAAACCAGGAGCCAAAGGGCTGAGCCCGAGGGCCAGAAATTCTGAGAGACTAAATGAGGCCTTGTTCATGGGGGGTGGGGGAGTTGCCAATTATGCCTGTGCTGGATAAAGTGAGCAATGAAGGTTCCAGGGATCCTAGCATGTTTCAGACAGCTAGCAGGAAGGAGAAAGCACCAGGAGGGCCTCTGCTGAGCACAGCACTAATGTTATAAAATGGCGGGAGACAGACCTTGGTGGGTTACAGTCAAGGGGCATGGTGGATAGTCACTCACACCATGCAATAGTGCTCATGTGAAAAGATTTATTATTAAAGGGGGAGGGCAAAGGGAAGAGACAAGGAAGAAAAAGAGGGAAAGAGTGGAGGTACATGTGCCCTGGTGGCAAGAAAGAGGAAAGAAGAGAGAAGGAGGAGGAGTTTTTTCTTAAAGAGGACTTTACATAAGATGATGTTGTCAGGATGCTGGGTGGGTCCCCAAGTGCGGGTATGAATGCTAACAAGTATTTGTTTGCGGATAGGTATTGTTTAAATCTGGTTTTTCCATGGATATCTTGTCTCCATCTATGGTGATTCAAAGTTTTCTGGGTAGAGTAACCTAGGCTGGCTTCTTTAGTCTCTTAGTGTCTGCAAAATATCTGTCCAGGACCTTCTGGTTTTTAAGTCTCCATTAAGAAGTTGGGTGTATATTTTACTTGCCTTTTCCCTTTGCAACTCTTAATAATCAAAATACTAAAAATACAGAATAAAGAAAGAATGTTAAGAATGTAATAATGAAAGAATGTGGGGAGGGGAGTTGTCTTTTGGTCCAGTCTATTTGGTATTCTGTAAGCTCTTTGTATATATATATATATATATTTGGTTTTCGAGACAGGGTTTCTCTGTGTAGCTTTGCGCCTTTCCTGGAACTCACTTTGGAGACCAGGCTTGCCTCAAACTCACAGAGATCTGCCTGCCTCTGCCTCCCGAGTGCTGGGATTAAAGGCGTGTGCCACCACCGCCCGGCCTTTGTATATATTTTTAAAAGATTTATTGTGTACAATGTTCTGCCTACACGCATCCTTGCAGGCCAAAAGAGGGCACAAGATCTCATTACAGATGGTAGTGAGCCGGCATGTGGATGCTGGCAACTGAACACAAGACCTTTGGAAGAGCAGCCAGTGCTCTTAACCTCTGAGCTACTTCTCCAGCCCCTACTTTTTGTGTCTTAATAGCCATGTCCTTCCATAGGTTGGGAAAGTTTTCTGCTATGATTTGTTGAATATTTTTTATGTGCCTTTGAGTTGAAATTCTTCTCCTTATTTTACTGCTATTATTCATAGGTTTGGTCTTTTCATGGTGTCCTAGGTTTTCTGGGTGTTTTTTGTTAGGTGTAACAATTTCTTTGAGTGATGACTCTATTTCCTCTATTGTATCTTCAATGCCTGAGAGTCTCTCTTCCACCTCTTGTATTCTGTTGCTTATGCATGAATCTGTAGTTCTTGTTCATCTACTCAGATTTCCAGCATTCTCTCGGTTTATGTTTTCTTTATTGTTCTATTTCAGTTTTCAGTTCTTGAACTGTTTCCTTCACCTTGTTTTTTCTTGGCTTTATTTAAGAGATTTATTGATTTCTTCCATTTTTTTTGTTTGTCTTTTCCACCATTTCTTTAAGGGACTTTTTTATTTCCTCTTACGGGCCTCTACCATCTTCATAAAGTTATTTTTAAGGTTGTTTCCTTCTGCTTCATCTGTCTTGGGATATTCAGGTCTTGATGTTGTAGACTCACTAGGTTCTGGTGGCACCATATTTCCCTTTATGTTGTTGAATGTATTCTTACACTGCCCTTTACCTACCTGTGTTTGACATAATTATAGGAACAGGTGTTGATTCTTGTGATGTCATTGTTGGTTGGGTCTTTTGTTCCTTTATTGTCTGTTTTCTTTATTGTCTTTTGGCCTGAATGACCAATGGTTCTGGTGATTGACTGGTGGTCAGGTAGAGTAGGATTGTCTCAACTGAGGTTTGTAGGGGTTTCAGTGCCTAGATCCAGTGTATCCTCCAGTTCTTTGGCTAGTGTGGGCTGTCCTTGTGCCCATGAGCTCAGTTCCTCCAACTGGTATAGGTTTTGACAGTGCTTGTTCTTCCAGCTGGCATGAGTAGCACTTGTGCTGCTTAGATCTGCTGATGTTGCTAGAGAGGGCTGTTCATGGGGAGGCTGCTTTTCTTCCACTGGGTGCAGGTGGTGCTAGTGTTTCTAGGGCTAGTGCTGGCTGGCTGCTGGTGCTCTTCTTCCAAAGGGTTCAGGTGGTGCTTGCACCTCTAGGTACTGAAGATCCTCGTCTTCCAGTTGGTCAGGTGGTGCTTATGCCTCTGGGAACTCCTCCTCCAATTTGTGCAGGTGGGTGTTGTGCCTCTAGGGGCTGCTAACTTTGTCAGGGATGGTTGGCCAGGTGGAAGATGATGGCCTTGGTGGGCTTGTGTGGCAGAGGATGCCCTCCACGCTTTGGAGGCCAATAGATGGATGCAGTGGTGGTGAGGCCTTCCTCTAGGACTCTTAACTACTGCCTGGTTTCTGGGTTCAGAAGGGAAGAAGAGAGTTATGGGACATGTTCTGGGGCTTAGCACCTAGGGATTTGGGTAGTTCATCTGGGAGACCAGTCACTCACCTCTTCCTCCAAGCGGTGCCTCATAGTGCTTGTGCTTTTTTTTTTTTAATTTTAAATGCCGAATGTCATTTATTGAAGGGGGGAGGTGATCTTAAATACAGGCTTACAGAAGTTTGCTACTGATATTTTACTATCTTGCTTCTAATCTGTTAACGCCCATTATTCAGGATACACAGACAAGGAACTTCTCTTAAGCATTCAGGAGGGTGGAACCTGGCAGGGAATTGGCATAGGGAGGATCTCAAGGTCAAGGTGCACAAGCAAGGCAGTAGTTACACAAAACGGGGGCCAGGGCCCTACAGGTCCCCCTTTTATTAAAAAATGAGCTTCTGACTTGGGTTGCGTGGGACGTCAGCAGGTCACCTTACCCGTCATGGAGACGCCTGCCCAGGCCACACAGGTGCTCTGTCTTAGGTTGGTGAGTGCCCCCCAGGCATTACCCATCTCTGAATACTCATTTTCATACAGGCTCAATCGTGTGTGACCTGCATAGTTAATTGCTGCCAAAAGTCTCAAAGTGGCACTAGGCTTGCAATCTGTGTGTTCAATACAGAAAAGACCAACAGAGGTCCTATCTCACCCATAGCCAGTAGGCTAAAGGCAACTGGGCCATTCCCTTCCTTAACGAGCCATACTGTGCATTGGTGTCCTTGTAAGATAGTATCCCAAAAGCAACTGGAACTTGAATTTATAAATTTATAATTTTCAAAGCCAATCGAGATGTACATAACTACTGAATTAAATTTGTCATGCCCAATAGAATGAAAGATTAACTAACTTTGGTAGCTACTTTTGTTGCCAGGGTCTCCATTGTGCTAGCTGTAGTAAGCAATTATGAAATGGTAATCCCAGAAAGAGTAGCAGTGGTGGGTGCCATTGCTATAACAGCAACAGCGGCAGCAGCAATGTTAAATTCTCTTCTGGATTGTGTGGACATCCACTGGCATGGATACCAATCCAGTTATGTACCGCCAAGGCCCATTTTTCTTGATCCCAGCACGACTTTAGCTGGCAGCTCTTCTGGAGAGTCCAATCTCATGGTTACAGTTCCTAGGCTTACATTAATGCTTGCCAAAGCTGGCGATATTGGGCTCTCAATCTCCATTGGCATCAGAGGGGTAGATTTTTTTCATGAGGACCCATTAGGTCTCTGTCATGTTGGGCTTCAGTAGCAGCCACAGGGTGCGTTCAGTGCTCAGGAATCCAAAGAGGAACCTCATTGTCCTGGGGAAAGACATAAACAGAACCCCGGGGCCACACCAACACTAGATCGGGTCTCCTCCACGTGCTAGTAGAAAGATCCTTCCATCAATCCAGAGGGTGATTTGCAACAGGAGCTCTCCAGTGCTTTTCTGCATCAAATATTCCAGCAGAATCCACCAGTAAACTCCAGCAGAATCCACCAATAAAAAATTTAAAATATATAAAACAAGGGAAAGAATAGAATGTGGAGAGGAATGATGAATCCCTAGTCCTCTCTTTTTTTGCTTTAGTAAAATGTTTGTTTGTTTGTTTGTTTGTTTGTTTGTTTGTTTAGTATTTCAAATTTTTCTTTTATTTTTATTTATATTTTATTGTTTAAAATTAATTAATTTATTTTTCTATTATCAGCTTGATAGGGTATGTATTCTTATCTTAATAGTGAAATGTTTCATTGAGGCTTGCTCAGTAATTGAGTAATACCAAAACTTGTTATAAGCCACAGTCGTCTTAGGGTCCCCCATGCATATATATAGCCTCCATGGTTCTGTGGGTTGCAGTCTGATTGTTCTTTACTTTATATCTAGAATCCACCTATGAGTGAGTACATACCGTGCTTGTGCTTTTATGGGCAGCTGATTTTGCATGGGATGGTTGATCAGGGGGTGGATGATGGGTTCCATGAGTTTGGGTAGTGGAATGGGTCTTCAGGTTACAGGGTCCAACAGGTGGTGGAAGTGGTAGCTACAGGACTCTTACATGCTGGCCTTGGGGTTTATTTTTTTATTTATTATTTAGGTTTAGTTTTTCAAGACTGGGTATCCATGTGTAACAGCACTGTCTTGTGGTGGTATTGTGTTCCCCAAAATATTGTGTATGCTAATAAACTT
>CABHPR010127529.1:0-30374 GCA_902168415.1 Peromyscus melanophrys
AGATAGCTGTGGCTTATTCTGTCTCTCTGATCTTCCAGTGTTCACCCCAATACCTGGCTCTGGGTTTGTTTTATTAATAAGACTCTTTAAGATTCATGCTACAGTCCTCCTCCCTACTTGGCTAAGATGCACACTAGTTTTCATTCAGTGCTTCTTACTACAAAAAGACATCTTCTTTTATTGACTCTGGATTGGAGAAAGAAAGAGAAAGAGGGAGAAGAGGAGGAGGAGGAAGAGAGAGAGAGAAAGAGAGAGAGAGAGAGAGAGAGAGAGAGAGAGAGCATTCTACCCTATTTGGCAAGTGCAATGTCCGAGTGTTTCTCCCAGTCAGCTGTTGGAAAATTGATCCCCACAGGCACATATTATTCCTGTGTAGAGGTGGGGCTTTGGGAAATAGGATTAGGTGAGACCTTGAGGGAAAGAGAACTGACCTAGGATGCTTGCTCTGCTTTGCCTCCTGAAGCCTCCTGCCATCTTACCATAGCAAAAATGGCTCTTACCAGGATTTGCTGCCATGCTCTCTGGCTCTCCAACCTCCTGAACTCAGTTCAATAAATGTCTGTTCTTTAAAAACCGCTCAGTCAGTGTTGTTCAGTTAGAGCACCAGACAACAGATTAGGAGAGTATTAGCATTTCTCAATTGGACTCTATGAAGGAGGCATTAACTCTGTTTTATAAACTAAGATACTAAGACCGGAAAAGTTAAGTAACTTTAGCACAAAGAGGCACTTAGTGGCTGAACTGGGACATATTCTGCAAAGTACTTCCTTAAAACCTTTTGATTGCAGCTTAACTCAGATGTGAGTAAAATTATGTCGTCCTTAGAAACTGTGCTTATGCATGTGTTAGGAAATACATTCTAGGAATATAGTTTCTTCTTGCTTTTTTTTTAAATGCTTATTTGCGTTTATTTTATGTGGAGTCTAGTCACATGCCGTAAGTTTTTCTTTCTTCAGTTTATTCTGAAATATCTTTTTCTTCTGTGCATCCTTCTCTTATGGCTTAGGATCAGCAGTTCTTTCCCTCGCACAGAGGCTCATCTAAATGACAGGGGAGCTCATGCATGGGTTAATTCACCTTGCTTTCTGTAAATTCAGTGGTACGTCTTGGGTGTTTAGTTCATCTGGACATGTCAAGACTTGACAATCTACATAAAACCCTTAAGTTCAGGAATACTCTGTGTATTTAACCATGTGCAGAAAACATTTGGTGTTGGGGAATGTTATTTTAAGTTGTGTTACTTTTGTTTATGTTGCCTTTGTTTAACTCTGTGAAGCTGTGTTACTGTGCCTGTCTAAAACACCTGATGGTCTAATAAAGAACTGAACAGCCAATAGTGAGGCAGGAGAAAGGACAGGTGGGCTGGCAGGCAGAGAGGATAAACAGAAGGAGAAATCTGAGAGGACAGGAAGAAGAGCAAGAACAAGACATCAGGGACCAGCCACCCAGCTACACAACCAGCAACAAAGTAAGAAAGGTATACAGAAATAGAGAAAGGTAAAAGCCTAGTGGCAAAAGACAGATGGGTTAATTAAAGTTACAAAAAGCTGGCAAGAAACAAGCCAAGCTAAGGTCGGGCATTTATAAGTAAGAAAAAGTCTCCATGTGTAATTTATTTGGGAGCTGGGTGGTGGGCCCTCCCCCAAAAGAGTAAAAAACAAACAACAACAATTTGGCACCCTTTTGGGACTACCAAACCTGTATCTAGTCCCACTGTTTGGCTTGGGTACACCTACAGACAGTCCAATAAAGCCACGTGAATCCACACATTGCTTCTTCTTCTTTTTAAAAAAATTTTTTTTAACCTCATTATTTTTGAGAATTTCATACATAAGCACCATATTTATACCACCTCCCCCTTTCTTCTCCCTGCCATTTTACTTCTTTAAAGAGACATGTTTCAGAACTTTTTGTTTGTGCATATAACCTTGATGGTCTGGACAGTTTCAATGATATTCTTAAAGTGAACATGAAGATCTGAGTCTCTCTCTCTCTCTCTCTCTCTCTCTCTCTCTCTCTCTCTCTCTCTCTCATTAATTAATTTTGTGTATGGGTATTTTGCTTTCATGCATATGTATGTGCACCACATGCATGCCTGTTGCCATGGATCCCCTGAAACTGGAATTACAGACAGTTGTGAGCTGCCATGTGGGTGCTGGGAATTGAACCTGGGTCCTCTAGAGGAACAGCCAGTGCTCCCAACCCCTGAATTATTTCTCCAGCCTCAAGACTTGAGTCTCTTGATTTGCATGATTTTGTAGGTTTTTGTTTGGTCAAGTGAGTGCCAAATGATTTCCACAGGTCACCCCAAGCCACTTATAGGAAGATTCTTTTTGTATCTTAAAAAAATTCATCTTTAAAATTTTATTTCACTCCTGTATGTCAATTAAGGTAAAAAATGGTGTGTAGCTTACCATTAAGGAAAAAAAAAAAACCTGTTTCTGCTTTAATAGGTACAGTTATAGTGAATATATTAACTTCAGAACCTTGTGCTAAAAAGATATGAGTATGAGTTAGGGTCAGCATCCAGGACATTTCTCTCTTCTGCTTGTGTTGCCAAATTTTTGGAATTCACATGACCGTTAATATGGGGATACACGTGGCAATTGTTTGCTGTGGTTTTGAGTCTCTGATAGAGTGTGGCTGAAGCTAACCCTCAAGCATTGCCTGAGGTGAAACACCCTCATGTCCACTGCTCAGTCTCCTGATTGAGCCTGCTCTGTACTTCTCTTGACAATATAATTCTATCCCCTGAATTAGAAGTCTCAAGTGATTGCAGCCCCTAGTATTACCTCTTTAAAACTTCCTTCCTTCCTTCCTTCCTTCCTTCCTTCCTTCCTTCCTTCCTTTCTTTCTTCTTTTCTTTTGTGTTTTTTTGAGACACAGTTTCTCTGTGTAGCAGCCCTGGCTGTCCTGGAACTCGCTTTGTGGACCAGGCTGGCCTTGAACTCTCAGAGATCCACCTGCCTCTGCCTCTGAGTGCTGGGAATAAAGGTGTGCACCACCACCACCACCACCACCACCACCACCACCACCACCACCACCAGGTTAAACTTCATTTTTTTAAAAAAGTGATCTTACATCACTGTCACACTCAGCAGCACCTTGCCTACTGCAATCACTTATTTAAAGCTCTCAATTATCTTCCAAATTTGTATATTCCCTGCTGGCACAAGTCTGGGAAAGACAGGAAGTGGGTCTGTCTTTTCAACTAATGTATCACCTATGCCTAGCATTTCTTTTTTTTTTTTTTTTTTTTTTTTTTTTTTGAGGGAGTGTTTCTCTGTGTAGCTTTGCGCCTTTCCTGGAGCTCACTTGGTAGCCCAGGCTGGCCTCAAACTCACAGAGATCCGCCTGCCTCTGCCTCCCGAGTGCTGGGATTAAAGGCGTGCGCCACCACCGCCCGGCGCCTAGCATTTCTGCTGGCTACTTCATACATTTAGTGCTTGTTGACTCCAGTGTGGGACTCTCCATGTGATTTGTTTGCAGATATACTTTTCATGTGTCAAGTTTCACTGACTGTAATGAAATGTTGGTGTAATTTATAACGGCACCTGGTTGTACTTCCTACTTTATTGTTCTGTTACCTTTGGTATTAATAGCTTCTATGTTACCATAGGTATGTGTGTGTGTTATGTGTATATATGGATGTGTGTGCATGATGTGTGTGTGTGTGTGTATGGTGTGTGTGTGTGTGTGTGTGTGTGTGTGTGTGTGTGTATGAGAGAGAGAGTGTGTGTGGGGGAAATGTATGTTTCATGGTGGACATGTGGAGGTCAGAACAACCCTCAGGAGCTGGTGTTGATTCTTGCCTCCCACTTTGGAGAGACAGGAGCTCTCTTGTGTCTGCCACTTTCCTGTGTGCTCCAGGCTAGCTGGCCTGTGAGCCTTCAGGCAGTTTTCCTATTTCTGCCTCCCATTTCGCAGGAGGAATGCTGGGATTGAAGATGGAGTCTACTGCATCTGAATTTTTATGTGGGTCCCTGGGATCTGAAGATCTGAACGCAGGCCTCCAGGGCCCCCAGGTTTGTGTGGTCAACTTTTTGCCCACTGAGCCATTTCACTATATCTTACACACACACACACACACACACACACACACACACACACACACACACAAATTACTTTAATTATACATTTTTTTAAAGGATCTTTTCAGGTCATCTACCTGAGAGTCAGTTGACTCAAAGATTTCAAAATGTTCTGCATTCTCACTGTTTTATACACTTTAACTGATTTCAGGCCCACTTTCAAGTGATTGCTTTCTTCTTTTGTTTTTTGAGACAGTCTCAATCTGTAACTTAAGCTGCCCTTGAATTTGCTGTGCAGCCCAGGAAGGCCTTGACCTAGCAACTCTACTACCAATTGCTCAGATTCTTTGTGTGACTCAGGATGCCTGTCAGATGATGGGTATTGAAAACCCTCCTCATAGCACATATATAAAATACTGCTTAATAATAATTTCCCTGCTTAAACCTGCTGTGGAGGGGAATAGGTAAGTCCAACCTTCAGAAAGTTGGGGCAGGAAGATCAAGACTTTGAGGCTAACCTTGGCTACAAGAGGAGTCCTATTTCAAAACAAACCACAGCAAAGAAAACAAGTTTGTTTGTAAATGCAAAAGATTGTGAATAGTTTTACTTATGTTAACACTGGATTGTCATGTAATTGGAGAACTCACAGTGTCAGAGACTAGTATCAAACCCACCCTGTGCATATCTAGCATCTAGTAACAAAAATACACAACCACTGTACTCCATTACTTTATATTACTTTAGATGTGATTTACCAAATCCCAAATGATGCAATTTTACCACACAAGTGTATATACTCTTTTTATTGATATTTGACAATTACAGACTATCATACAACATTTGTTGTCTTTCGAAAACATAATTAGCCATGGGAAGCAGCTGGGACTGTGATGGGTTTTGTCCAAGGTCATGTATGCTCTCACACAGCCAGTCACAGACCTGTCCTTGGTGGCTCCTGTTCACCCTCTCGTATTTGGATTTTAGAATTCTGGCAGAAGGGAAGGGAAATAAAGAAAACAGCCCACTGCTTTCTTGCTCTACACTTTATCTTGTGAGAATTTATGGTGCCCAGCACTTGAGAACAGTGCCTGCCTGGCGATTCTCTCAGCATCTCCGGGGCTGTATATCTTCCCATTTTCTTATTGGCCACATTGTAAATCAGCTTTGCAAATAGCCACCCATACAGAAACTGAACTATGGAGTGGACAGTATAGAACTTTCTAACCCTGTATGTAGCTTAGCAAGCTGTGTCTAAGTGTGCTACGTTTTTTTATCACCATCCCACCACAATTAATACTAACACAGCCTCACAATTCTTTGGCAAATAAAAGACAGTATTGCAACATAACTTTGTTAGGTATGATGTACATGCATGCTAAACTATTTTAGGATATCTCATGGGGGTGTTTTATGATACCGAGGTAGGAAACTTTCATCAGGACTTGGTGGGGGAAAATAACAGATGATGCAGTCTGCTAAGATCCTGTTGACCTTGGCAGAAAGGCATGATAGAAGGCACAGGTTTAGAGCATTTCTGCTGCAAAAGTTTTCAGCTGATCTAAGCAAGTATGAAGTGCAGTTGCATGTTCAGGCGAAGGCTGTGCAGAAAGCATCCATTGTGTGTGCATGTATGCTTTTTTTTGAGCTAGAACTAGCTGCTTGTGTCTGTGGCTGAGACAGCCTCTGATGGGTGGGAACCAGCGTGAGTCGTTGAGGGAACAGTGACTTGCTAGAGACACCAGGATTCCAGCTAAGAGCTGACCTAGCCTCTTGCCAGGGCCTGAGAAGCTGCAGTGGGCCTAGATCAAGGACCCAGGGAGACACAAGGCAGGTGTTTTATCTGGAAGACTTCAACTGGCACAATGTCAAGCAGAGCAGCCAAGCTTGGCAGAGGCAGGCATAGCTGGGCTCCCTGAACGTGTGGCTTTGTGAGAAGGTACCTGGCCTCAGCTCTTTTTGGCTCACTGCTTCTCTCTTCTTTACCTTCCTTGTTTCCCCCTGGGGTGGTATTTGTTGCTTTAAAAGTTTCAAGAAGTTTGGGAAAACCCTGCTACTTGGAGATAATATTTTACCCATAGTTACCTAACGGAGGGGGGGAAATCTATGTTCTAAATTAAAGCCTATTACTTGGTTTTGTCCTTACTGGCAAATTCACTCCCGGTGCCTGGATTTGTGCTGGCAAGGTGGATGCGTCCATCTGAGGATGCCTTTGCTCTTTAAGTAGCACAATCCTGAGCTCATAAGATCCATAAATTCTGCAGCTCTTCTAACTTTGCCCTTGACTCTGTCAGCTCTTCCTTAAAAAAAAAAAAAGAAAAAGAAAAAGAAAAACCATTGTGGGGCAGAGTGGTGAGGTGGCTTCCCCTGAGTATATCCACCCCCTCTCCAAGCTGCCTGTGGGTTGACAGTTTATGTAACACTAACTCTGAATATATGGAGCTGACAGTTGTCAAATTAATATTTATACAGAATTTGCTTCATATGCAAAACCAGTCAGCCTCACGTTTTCAAGAGTGGACACTGGTTTAATGCTTTAAATATCGTGCTGATGTGGCTGAATCCTACTGTGGCAGAGAGATGTGGTAGTGTGACGGAGTCTGGGCCACTTTTAGTGCATGGCAATTATCTCCCACCAGACAACTTTATTACTATCTCTTGGGAAAACCATGAGATTTTAAAAATAATTCTTCCTTTTCTCTCTTATCTAGCTCTGGTCACAATTTCTCACCCAAAGAGTCTTCACTAAATGTTTATTTCTCCATAGCTTTACTCCAATTCCGTTATACCTTTAGCATTTGGATTAGACCCAACAGCCCCCTTCAAGGCCATTCAATGATCAAAATATCTCTTTTTTCATATTTATAAAATTGACAACAACCTTCTAGCATTATCACTCTATAATTATAGCGTGCACTGGAAAGATAGTCATTCAACTAACCAGGGCCCACAGGGGCTCACAGAGACTGAAGCAACAATCATGGAGCCTGTATGGGTCTGATCTAGGTCCTCTACATGTATGTTATGGTTATGTAGCATGGTGTTCTTGTGGGACTCCTAACAGTGGGAGAGGGGGCTGTCTCTGGCTCTTTTGCCTGCTTTGGGGACCCTTTTCCTCCTACTGGGTTGCCTCACCAAGCTTTAATATGAGGGTATGTGCCTAGTCTTATTGTAACTTAATATGGCATGTTTGGTCGATACCTCTGGGAGGCCTGCCCTTTTCTGAAGGGAAATGGAGGAGGAGTGGATATGAGGGAGAGAGGAAGTGGAGGGGAGGGGATGGGAAGAGAGAAGGGAAGGAAAACCACAGTTGGGATGTAACAAATGAGAGAAGAATAAATAAAGAAGAAAACATATTCATAATTAAAATGTATATAAATATTAAAAACATTCAGATACAGCTGAGCAATGCCTGTGAATAAGACAACGATTCTCATGACAGGTCTCAATAATGGTTAAATGGTCAGACCCATCATCTGTAGAGCCTTGAAGTGTTTGAGAAACAAAGCTTTGTCTTGGGCATAACCGTAGAGAAATAGAAATAAAAGGAGCTAGGAGAGAAAATGTAAGGAAACAAGGATGTCTTTTTTTACTTCTCTATCATATGTCTGCACCACCCTGTATATTTTTCCCTTATGGAAAAGGTAGAATTACACATACTTGAGTCGATAAATAATATCTGTCTGCTTTAAAGAAAACCTATAAAATTTGTAAAGGCAAAGACATTGCTGCTTTTTTTCGTGAATCCTCTGTATCCCAAGCATGAGATACCATGCTTGCATAAAATAAGTATGCAGTCCATTTTCTGAAAGAACAAATTAAGGAATTTCTTGCAAATAAATGAAAGAAAAATCAAATAAATAACTAGTGAATCTAATAGATACCCAGGCAAATAAGTCCCAGGATTTCATAGAGATTTACAAGACAGCCTGTTGGATACCAGTGGTCCTGAGTGTCTAGATGTTACCCAGTGATAGGAAGTGCCACAAGACTAGAAGGTGACTCTTTGCTTTGATTGTCTTGGTGACAGGGAGTTATCTCCTCTGAGTTTGGATTACGGGCTGTATGTACAGTAATTGTAAGACAGGCCGTGAGAGCATCAAACAAAGGCTGTTTTCATTTCTCAAACTTCCAGTGTAATTCTTTAATGGAAGAGACATTGGCAGACCATCTAACATGCTAAGCATATTTTTTACAGTGGTTATAAATGTAACATTATCATAATTTCTCCAAGTCTATGGTATTTTTAAGTATAGTCTCAATACGAATAAGCCCAAACACACCTGTGCAACTAGTTGGTTGTATAATAATTAATATGCTTAATAAAGACAGAAAAAGACCATCTTTTCTGGAGACAGCACATTTAACTTTCTTAATAGTTTTTTCAGAACAATTTGTAATTTAATTTATTCACAGTTGTTTACACTCACTAATTTCTTTATATACTATCTACAAGAAGCAATTTGTCTTCTTTTCTTATTGGTTTATAAATTTGAGTTTTAAGACCAATTAAAGAAAAAAAATAATCAGATGAACACAGCTGAATTAATTAACTAGCTGCTTTAACAGAATAACAATACATGGAAGTTTGTGTCTTTAATGGCATTCTTTGTTGTACCCTGGACCTACACAGCTGGTGGAATAAGGTTTAGTGTAGGCTCAAGAATCCATGGCTGCTATGGGATGTTCTATATGTTAAATGTGTTGCTCTGATTGGTTAATAAATAAAACACTGATTGGCCAGTAGCCAGACAGGAAGTATAGGCGGGACAAGGAAAGAGAAAAATTCTGGGAAGTGAAAGGCTGAGTCAGAGAAGATGCTGCCAGCCGTCGCCATGAGTACTAACATGTAAGATACTAGTGGCAAGGTATAGATTTATAAAAATGGGTTAATTTAAGATAAAAGAACTAGATAACAAGAAGTCTGCCATGGCCATATAGTTTATAAACAATATAAGTCTCTGTGTTTACTTGGTTGGGTCTGAGCAGCTGCAGAACTGGCGGGTGAGAGAGATTTGTCCTGAGGGTGGGCCAGGCAAGAAAACTCCAGTATACATGGCTACCTTCTGAATACAACAGACGTGTTACCTGATAGGCTATGAGATCCTCTGAGAATACCAAATATAAAAATATCAAAACAAACATGCACTGAGAAATTTGTTTTTACTTCTAATTCACTGAAACAATGAAAGCCGTCTACTAATATTTTGAAAACAGTAGGCTAGATACTGGGTATGTAGAGATGAAAAATGTGAGTTTTTAAAATTCTCAAGACGTTTTTAGATTGAAAAGCTAGTTATAGACAGCAAGGGCTTCATTAGAGTCTGATGGGAAATATAGGCACTACCAACACATATGAGGAGCCATCATGATGGCTAGTGGGTACAGGTGTCTGCTGTTGGCCTGTAGACCTGGGCTGTGACTCACATGGTAGAAAGACAGAACTGACTCCTACAAGTTTTCCTCACATTTCCAAATACACCCCTTGGCTTGCTTGTACTCATACATATACATATGCATACACAAAGTAAATAAAAATACAATAAACAAAAATTGAAAGCATCAAAGAATTTGCATTAATTCTTTGAGAGTTTTGTGCATGCGTGCAGTATATTTTGATCATATTGACTCCTCTCTCTCTTCATAACTTCTCTCAGGTTCACTCCCAACTTCCAAACCCCACTCCAAACTTCATGTCCTCTTTTTTTTTTTTTATAGTCCACTGAGTTCAATTTGTGCTGCCCATCTGTGTATGGCTATAGCACAAACCACTGAAGCATGATTGATGTACGAGAAACAACATCCTTAAAGAAAACTGACTCTCACTACCCTAGTACCAACTGTCAATAACTCCTCAGTTAGTAGTAGGAAGGGCTCAAGCCTTTCCATGCTACATACTGGGATGCTGATTGGCTTGATCTTTGCAGGTCTTGTGCAGATAACCACAGCTGCTGTTTGTTCAAGAGTACATTGCTCCTGTCATGCCTATAAAATGTTTGGGCCTGGTTCTCCTTGACTTCTGGTCCTTCTAGTTTTTCTTGGCCCTCTTCAGTGGTGTTCTCTGTGGCTTATGGGGAGGATATGGGATATGGAGGGCTCATTTATGGCTGATAACTCTACAGATAAAAATTCTCTGCACTTTGGCCATTGTGAGCTTCTGAGTTACTTGCTATCCATTTTAACAAGTGTCTATGATGAGGACTGACAGCTATGTTAATCTAAAGTAGAAGATACACATCTTTAGAGGGAAGTATAAAACTATGTACACATAGCAAACACTAGTAGAGGCAGGTTCATTTCTGGGGCCTATGAGCTCCCCAGTCACAGGTTGTTGGTTAGATTTATAGTACCAAATATGCATTTTTTACTGTGGTTGGACCTTAGACCCAATCAGACAATTGATGGTTACACCCACGACATTCCTGCCATCACTGTGCTCATGGGTATTTCTTACCAGACTGGTATTTCTTGTAGCTTGCAGGCTTCATAACTGGGCATGACTGTTGATTGCTCTCCCAAACCCCACCAACAGCCTGTCTAGCCCCTTCCCGTGTGTGAAATCTGTCAAGCAGTGAGGATGTTTCCATGTCAGTATTGGCTAATATGGTTTCTCCATTTTCTGTGGCCAAAGTGTTTCGTGTCTTCAGCAATAGGATCTTCTCATCAAATTCTGTTGGACAACCAAGAGCAATGGGAATAGCCTATATTGTTTTGTAGGTATCTGAGATACCCCTGACCAACAGCTCAAGGGGAGGTATCCCACATTTGGCACTGGGCTTTTTATTTTGCAGCTTATAGCATCTGTGATATATATCACAGGCAGGGAGGTTTAGGTGGTGAAGGATGGGAAGGTAGGTTGGAGGAGGAGGTAAGGAGAAGGATAAACAACATTAAGGATATTTGAAAAATTCATATGGAATCTTGTTTCATAAGCTTTATATATGTGTGCATGGATATAAATAATTTTTTAAAAGTGCAAATAATGAAGAGGCATCCTATTTAACCTCAAAATTTACTTTGTTGTCAAAGCAAGTATCTAAGGCAACCATATTTGAGGGGTACTTTGAAGAAAAAGACATCATCAGAAGCAAATGGTATGTGTGTAACTGTGTGCATGTGTAGTAGATATCAATAGGGGGATGTAGTTGGGAGGGTAACTTGTATATGGCAAAGCATGTAATTTTTCCTTTGAATTTCTGTACAGCATTTATGTTTAATCATTATTGACATCTTGGGAGAGACAAATAGATGCCATATCATGAAAAACTTTAAAAGCACATTTACCAAGTGGCCTCTTATTTCAAAAACAATGTGGAACCTTATACAAATTTTACATAGAATTGCTTCTGGTCTCCTCCCTCTCCACTCACTCGCCTTCCTTCCCTCTTGCCTCCTTTCTCTGCCTTCTTTCAGCATGTATTGTCATATACATAAAAAGAATATGACTTAAAAAAAATCCCCTGGAGTTCAAAACAAATGTTACTAGCCTTGAGTAGGATTTCCCCAATTGCACTACAGTGACCATTAATTTAAGGTTTGCTTAATTAATAAAGTGTCCCTTCCCTCAGCACATAGGAGAGATTACTATATGATCTCTTTGCAGACACTCAGTTGAAATGTAAGGTCATGGTGGACTTTGAAGAGAGACGTTGGAGAATGGACTTGGGAGCTCTGTTAGGGGGTGAGTGCATGCTGCAGGCAGGAATGATTAATGTCTGCACTGAAGAGGGAGCATCAGGAACTGAAGAAACGGCATTGGTGTAAGAAATACTGAAGAGTTCCGATCAATAGAACTGGGTGATTGATTGAATGGGGCATAGGAAAGACAGGGCAGTTACTCTCTATTAAGTGGAATTAGATGGGTTCAAATGAGGAGACCTTGGGAAAACCGTCTATTTACACAGAAGAGGAGGAAGGAGAGTTGTAAAAGACCCTGGAACCAGGAGCTCTGGAAGCAAGAGTGAAGGCATTACAGAATCTTAGGGGAGAACACAGGGAGTCACACTGAGGTGGAAGACGGAGATTCCAAAGTGACCAGAGGTCGAGTGTGGTGGAAACTTACAAGCACCATGTCATTTGGTCACCACAATGTCATAGGTGGCGTATTCAGGTAGCATTTTATGATTTTGCTGTTAAGCCAGAAAGATTTCTTTTTGTTTTTTGTTTGTATTTTAATTACAATAGTCTCCCTTCCCTTTCCTCCCTCCAAACCCTCCTGTATAGCCCTTCTTACGCTCCTTCAAATTCATTGACTCTTTTTCATTGTTATTGCATGGATGGATGTATTTGCAAATGCACATATATTTACATATATACATATGTATGTGTACACACGTGTGTATACACATATACACATATATGTATATGCATGCATTCCTAAAGCTAACCTGTTGAGTCTATATAGTGCTTCTTGTATGCATGTTTTCAGGGCCGACCGTTGGGCACTTGACAACTAATTGGTGTGCTCTTCACTCAGGAAGGCTCCCCCTTCTGCTCCCAGCTTTACTCAGTTGCCTATAGTTCTTTGTATAGGGTTGAGGTCCCTGAGGTCCTATGGGCTTTTCCCATCCAGTTTGACATGTGCGTTGGTGTCCTCCTTATTCAGCTAACATTTGAGGTCATGTTGGTGAGACCTTACTGTAGAGTGTCTAATGACAGAAAACCTCAACCAGTCAATACGCAGAGCCATAGAGCCCAGTCCCAATGGGTAAGTCTCCGAGGTTTCTTTTTGAGACACAAAGCCCATACTAAACCAAGTCTGATTTAAAAAAAAAAAAACTTTCTTCACTTCACTTATTTTTCTTTATGTTGCAAGAGCTTGTGGCATTGAAAGAAAAGAGGAGGAAGGAAAGATAGTATCATACTCCTCCTGTATCCATTTCCTGTCATTCCAGTCAGCTGTCGGTTTAGTAAATTTATATATTTGCAACGACATAATTGGCCCCAAATCTATTTTGATCTTTTCAGATGTTGCTTGTATTCCACTTATTAAATTTTTATGTCACACAGACTTACAATGTTATTTTCTGGATTAACATTAATAGCCTTGAGTCTATAATGTATGGATTATAGGTGCACTTAAACATTAACTTTGGATGAATGTAGAAGATAATTTAACTCTAAAACCATAGTAACAACCCCTCCAAACCTTATAGCATCCCTTATGAAGAAGGGCTCTGGGCTCTCTCTCTCTCTCTCTCTCTCTCTCTCTCTCTCTCTCTCTCTCTCTCTCTCTCTCTCTCTCACACACACACACACACACACACACACACACACACATTCAACAGAGTCCTACAGGAAAGATTTTCTTTCTGATCAAATTTTCCATTTTAACCTCTCAAAAAAATTACATTTTTTTGTGTATTTACATGCACACACACAAGAGTGAGAGAGAGAGAAAGCAATTTAGTGGAAGACAGAGAACAACCTATGGGTGATGTTTCTTTCCTTCTATCATGGGCAGCCCAGGAATCAAACTCGGGTTTTAGGTTTTAGTATAGGAAACGAAGTAAAAAAGTTTATGTAAACAATGGAAGTGTGGTTTGAATCTGGTGACAGCAGAGACAGGAGAGAGGAGAGAAATATGACTTCCTTTTAATGCCTAACAATATCATTCTAAACAATAGGTCAACTTCTACTTCAAAGTCAAGTAGCCACAGAATGCTCGAAATAGCCACAGGCAATACTGAGAGAGACTGCAGCCAGGATGCCAAGGCTGAGAGAGAGCTCGGGTAAAAAGTGCTTGTGGAAGTAATATTTTGGGCTTAGGAAAGAATGAGATGGTTCCCAGGACTTCCTACTTCCTGTTACAGGCATGAGTTGTATTTCCTAGATAAACAACATCTGAAAAAAAAATGGGCGACTAGGAATTTTATAGAGGTGAAATTTCTCCTTTCATTCTTGTGTAACACAAGCTTTCTCCATTTAAAAAAGCAAAACACCTCTTCCTTTAGTAAATGAAGTTTGAGAAAATGTAGGACTTTCTAAATCAGTATAGTGTTGAGTAAGTAGATGCGTTCTTATTTCCTTTATCTGTTTTCAACCAAAGGATAGAGATGAGACTGAGAAATGAATCCCCCATTCTTTTAACCAACTGAGAAGAGCTGGTTGAAACTCTTATAGCCCCCCAGAACATGTGTGGAGCAGTGATGTGTGCTAATCTCAGTTGGGAGAGACAGGAGAGCTCCTGCCTTATCAGAATCAGAGAGGTAGTTTATTTAGATGCACAGAACTTGCCAGAAGCCCCTTGGAGCTGTATGTGGTGGCTGTAACTTACTTCCTAATTGATTTATATTTTTCTTAATTGTAAAACCAATTAGATTTTTGTACAAATATTTCAATAATCTAACATTGTGAACCTAACTTAATTCACCTCTGAAATCACTGCCTATGTCCAAAAAAGCACAGAATTATATGGAACTGAGAGATTTGCTTCAGGACATGAAGATTTGCTTTAACGAAATATGAGATTAAACTCTGCCATGGAAAGTTTTTAAGTCTCCCTAGTTGTCTATATGTTGTCAGTTTCTTTTTGCTTAACATATTTGTATTTGTTTATTATTTAATTTTTTTTAATTTCTTGAGATTACAGTGACATCATTTCCCTCTTCTCTTTCTTCTCTTTAACCCTTTCTTCCCTTTCAGCCTTCCCAGTACCACCTCCCTTGCTCTCTTTCAAATTTATGACCTGCTTTCTTTTAATTGCTGTGTGTGTGTGTGTGTGTGTGTGTGTGTGTAGCAAATACATGAATACAACCTGTTCGGGTTGTATAACGTTACTTGTATGTATGTTTTCAGGGCTGTTTCGTCTTGGATAAGAAATGGGTGTGCTCTTCCCTGGGGAAGAATCTTCCCTATGCCTCCTGCTTTCAGCAGTTGTTAGCTGACTGTAGTTCTTTGTGTAGAGCTGAGGCTTCATGAGGGTTCCCTCATCCACATTTGCACATTTATTGGTGTCATCTTTGTTCACATTTTAAGTTTCAACTAAATTTCTCTTTTATTTTGCACGTAGATATGTGCATATGCTGTGGTGTATACTGTGGTGTACATATGCCACGATTGGCCTGTGGAAGTCAGAGGATACGTCTGTGGAGTTCGCTTCCTCTTTCCACCTTTATATGGGGTTCAGGAATCTAAGTAGACTTACTAGGCTTGCGTAACAAGTGTCTTTATCTACTGAACCATCTCACTTGTCCATGAGTATTTAATTTTAAAAAGAACTGCGCTAGGTGCTTGGAGGAAAGAGTCAGACTTCCTTCAAAGATGATCAAGGCATGGCAGACTAAAAAAATGGTAATTGTTCTATTTTTTTCTTTATGAGAAATATGCTGGGAACCCCCAATTCAGCTGTACAACTAATTTCCAGTTTTAACTATATGGTGGCATTGTAGAGCTGTTTCTTCCCAAGTGAGATATTACTTCCTAGAGGAAGAAAGGAAGGTCATTAAGACAGAGGAGGTGAAT
The DNA here is from genome assembly GCA_902168415.1 of Peromyscus melanophrys. NCBI lineage: Eukaryota > Metazoa > Chordata > Mammalia > Rodentia > Cricetidae > Peromyscus > Peromyscus melanophrys. The sequence goes on from CABHPR010127529.1 coordinate 15,493, forward strand.
GAAACTTAGAAGGCTAAGGAATTAAGTATCAGAAGGCCCTGATATTCACAAGACTCACCAGGCCCCTCCCCAGGGTCTGTAGACAATAATGATTGTTGAGGAGAGGAGTTACATCAGTAGAGCTGCCTGTAAGTCATGAAAGGCACTCCAGGAATGAATTATCTCCCATAAGGGAATGGGCTTTTCATGAGACACTGCCTGTGTCACCCATGATCCTGTAACTAACCCCTGTGTGGTGGTATTGTGTTCCCCAAAATATTGTGTATGCTAATAAACTTATCTGGGGTCAGAGAACAGGACAGCCACAATATTAAACATAGAGGTTAGGCAGTGGTAGCATACGCCTTTAATCCTAGCATTCCAGAGACAGAAATCCCTCTGGATCTCTGTGAGTTCAAGGCCACATTGGAAATGGCCAGGCAGGGTGATACACACCTTTAATCCTAGAAAGCACGCCTTCAATCCCAGGGAGTGGTGGTAGAAAGCAGAAAGGTATATAAGGCGTGAGGACCAGAAACTAGAGGCATTTGCCCTGGAGAGGCATTTGCCCTGGAGAAGCATTTGGCCTGGAGAAGCATTTGGCCTGGTGTTCACCCCAATAACTGGCCTCGGGTTTGACTTTATTAATAAGAACTTTTAAGACTCATGCTACACCCCTGGCCCATACTCTTATAACTAATGTAAATAGGCTGGCTGGCTTCTTAGGTGAGGCTTGGGTACAGTTGTTTCTGTGGTCTGTTGTCAGCACTCTACCTGAGGTGGACAGACGTTTATTCCTATCTCCACAGGAAAAGTTGCATGACAGTACCTTGGTTATGAGGGTCACATCTTTCTCACATCCAGCTCTAATAACTACTGCTGTTAAAAAATATCTGCCAACTGTTATTATCTCTAAAGCTCCAACTGCTCTACCAGACTAAAATATTACCTATTTTGAGGGTTTTCTGAAATGTCACATCATTGGTGAGACCCCTTCTTGATCTATATACTGAATGCAATCTTTCCAAACTCTGCTGGCCCACGAAAGTATCTCCCTTTTCACATTGTTGAGGTTTAAGATTTGCTTTGTCTGCTCATTGACCACACAGCTTGTAACTTCTTTCATAGCACAATTTCTTCTTCAGGTTTATATTACCCATCATTTTAGATCGTGTCCAATTGATGACAGGTAGATAAGTGATGAGATAATTTGTTCTTATGTAATTCTTTAAATTATGGTGAGGAAAACAAAATTTTAACAAACACACACACACACACACACACACACACACACACAGGGAGAGAGAGAGAGAGAGAGAGAGAGAGAGAGAGAGAGAGAGAGAGAGATCGATTTGCCAAAAGTCTTCATCAGCAATATCAGTTGGGGATATTTCCTTCAATGTGTTTTATTCTTGGCACATTGATCTACTCAACACATTTTCTTTTTAAAATGTTTGTTGTTATGTATATGTATGTGTGTTTGTGTGAGTAAATGCCATGTGTGCATGAGTACTCCTAGAAGCTAACAGGGGGAATCCCCTCGAGCTGCAGTTATAGGAAGCTGTGAAGCTTAGGATCAGTGTGAGTCCTGGGAACTGAACATGGATCTCCTGTAAGAATAGTATATACTCTTAGATATGGAGCCATCTCTCTAGTCCTGCTATTTTCTTTTTTAGAAATTACATTTTTGTTTGTTTATTGTGTGGTGTGGGGTGTAGCTAGAGTTTTCTCCAGTCCTGCCTGGTCCACAGTCAGGACAATTCTCTGTCACCCGCCAATCTCACAGCTGCTCAGACCCAACCAAGTAAACACAGAAACTTATATTGCTTACAAACTGTATGGCCGTGGCAGGCTTCTTGCTAACTGTTCTTATAGCTTAAATTAATCCATTTCTATAAATCTATACCTTGCCACATGGCTCATGGCTTACCGGCATCTTCACATGCTGCTTGTCATGGCGGCGGCTGGCAGTGACTCCTCCGACCTTCCTGTTCTCTCAATTCTCCTCACTGTTAGTCCCACCTATACTTCCTGCCTGGCCACTGGCCAATCAGTGTTTTTTTTATTGACCAATCAGAGCAATTTGACATACAGACCATCCCACAGCAGTGGGGTAAGCATGTACTTGTCATGTGCAGATGTAGACGTCAAAGGAAAACCTGTAAGAATTGTTTTTTTTCCTTTGAACTCAGCTATTTTTTAAAAAAATTATTTATTTTTCATCCTCGCCATAGTTTTCCCTCCCCTGCTTCTCCCAGTCCCTTTTTCTCACTCCTCTCTGTTCCCACACCCCAATCCACTCCTCCTCAGGCTCTGTTAAGGAAAGGGCAGGCCTCTCATGGATATCAACAAAACATGGCACATCAAGTTGCAGTAAGACTAAACCATGTATTAAGGCTGAGCAAGGCTACCCAGTACGAGGAGTAGGGTCCCAAAAGCCAGCAAAAGAGTCAGACACAGTCCCTGCTCCCACTGTTAGGAGTCCCTCAAGAACACTAAGCTACACAACTGTAACATACATGCAGAGCACATAGGCCAGTCCCATGAAGGCTCCGTGGTTGTTAGTTCAATATCTGTGAGCTCCTATGAGTCCAGCTTAGTTGATTCTGCAAATTTTCTTGTGGTGTCCTTGACCCCTCTGGCTCCTATAATCCTTTCTCCCCTCTTCTGCAGGATTCATGAGCACCTAATATTTGGCTGTGGGTTCCTGCATCTGTTTCCATCAGTTGTCGGATGAAGCCTCTCTGATGACAGTTGGGCTAGGCGCCAGTCTACGAGTGTAGCAGAATAACCTTAGGCATCATTACATCGACATTTTTTCCTTCAGTCATGTCTGAATCATCATAGGTCTCTGGGTCATCCAGCCTGTGGCTCCTGGTGCTCCAGGCTGTGTCGGGGTGGGCTCACTCTCCAGGCATGGGTTTTAGGTTAGACCAGTCATTGGTTGGTCACTCCCTCAATCTCTGGGCCACCCTTACCCCCCAGCACATTCCATTGAATTCAGCTCTTAAGGCTTGACAGCAAGCCTTACCTTGCTGATCTACCTCATTGATGATATTTTCTTTTGATTCATGTGTTTCTTTTTTTTTTTTTTTAAGGTTTACTTGTTTAAAGTTTTTTTTTTTCATTTTACATACCGCCCACTATTCCTCCCCCCCATCCCACCCCACCCACTCCTCCTAAGGGGTAAAGCCTCCCTTGGGTATTCAACATGGGATGGCATACCAAGTTGGGGCAGGCCCAAGCCCCTCCCCCCGTATCAAGGCTGAGTAAGGCATGGCACCATAGGGAATGGGCTCTAAAAAAGCCAGTTCATATACTCGGGATGAGTCCTGGTCTGATTGCCAGGGGTCTCACAAACAGATCAGGCCATGCATCTGTCACTCTCATTCAAGGGGCCTAGTGCAGTCGTATGCATGTTCCCCAGCTGTCAGTCCAGAGTCCATGGGCTCCCACTAGCTTGGGTCAGCTGTCTCTGTGGTTTTTCCCACCATGATCTTGTCCCCGCCCTTATAGTCCCTCCTCCCTCTCTTCAACTGAACTCCGGGAGCTTGGCTAAGTGCTTGGCTGTGGGTCTCTGCACCTGCTTCCATCAGTCTCTGGATGTAGGTTCTATGATGACAGGGTAGTCACCGATCTGAGTACAGAAGGCTAGTTCAAGCACCGTCTCCACCATGCTGTGAGTCTTAGCTGGGACATCCTTGTGGGTTCCTGGGGATTTCCCACATGTTTCTCATTATTGGGATGCACAATGGCCATGCCCAGAGCAGGAAGTGTTTAGAAATGCAATTATGGAAGTGAAACACATTCCAGCTTCAAGGCCATCTGTCTGGGCACTTTGAATCATTTCGTTCATTTTGACATTTGGCTTTTGTTCATTTTGCATCACTGACTAGTTTTGTTTTGCTTTCAGATCCTGTCTTAGAATGTTTAGCTCTGTGGACTTGGACATTCAGACGGCTGCTTGGCTCATTCAGGATGATCACAACCTCAGTGCGGTCTTTTCTGAGATGCCTTTTAGGTATTTTTATTGGATCAAAGGGAAGGTGAGCCGAGCAGCCGCACTCAGGATGGACCTGGCTGCTGCTCTTCAGTCTCTCTGTGATGTTCCCGTGACTCCCATCTTCATTCTAATTTATCCGATGCTTGCTTCTCAGCCCAGGACTTCCTAGTCTTGATAGGGAATCTTCAGCTTCCACAACGGTCTCCACAGATTAAGTCCAGAGTGTAAAAAACTTAATTTTGTTCTTTGCTACTAATTCACTCTAACTTCTAATATCCACAAGTAAAACTTCATATTCATGCTAATTATTTGATGGTTTACAATGAAGGACATGCACATTTATTTCCATGGGATTTCAAGATCAAAGGAGACACAACTTCAAAAATTAGTATAGTAGCCTCTGAGTTTTTGATCCTAACAGTTCTTGAAGAGCTGGGGAAACTTGGGATACTCTATGACAGTCCATATCACAACTTTAATACTATCGAGAGTCAAACAATTCAAAATATATTACTAAGTGAGAAAATTGCACATTACAAAATTCTATTAAATATATTTGACAAAAATGATTCATTTACCAGGAGGTAATGATACAGACCTATAATCCTAGCATTTGGGAGCCTGAGGCAGGAGGATAGTGAGCTCAAGATCAGCCTTGGACAGCAAGACCCTTTTAACAAACAACAAGCAGATAACAATACTTCAGTGATGCATTTATTGTACTAATTTATTTTAAATTTGAAAAACTTAAGTTTTGAGAGTTTTATTTCTATGTTATACCTATTTCCTTAATTTCTAGAATTAGCTGAATACTCTAAATTAAGTTTCACTTTTCAAATATTGTCCCAAATTTTGTTTTTCTCTAAGTGTGTTATAAAATAACCTCACAATTTAGAATTTGGTTTAGAATGATTTAGTTCACCCTAGTGAATATAAATCCTGGTGAAGCATGAAAAAGCATCTCCTACTTCTGTATCTATTTACCCAGATTATCAGTATCTAAGTACTTACTGGTTGTCCATGCTTATTTTAAATAATATTTTTAAATCCTGGTAAATTATCTTTATAAGTCTGTGGGAGATAAGGAGAGAGAGAGAGAGAGAGAGAGAGAGAGAGAGAGAGAGAGAGAGAGTCTACTTCATATTTAATACTTATGAGATGACAACCACTGTATTGGAAACCTTTTGTTTCACAATAACCCTTTGACTTTGCTCTTTTTTTCTGTTTTTCATCTTTATGTGGCTGAAGACATGAAATACCAAGAAATAGCAATTAAGCTTCCAATAATCCAATTGCCTTAAAGCTAATTGATGAAACCAATTGTACATTCATATGTCACAAAGCAAAAAAAGCAATGGAAAATTAGTGAGTATGTTATTATGTTATTATTTGATGGCATAAACACCTATTTGTTATGGGTAAATTAAAAAATTAGAGTCAGAGACCCATAGCCAGACATTTTGCCGACAGAAAGATTAGAACTCACTGTCTCTAAATGGGATGTCTCCATCAAATCCCTCTCTTCAGAGCTCAGGGAATCCCATGGAAGAGGAGGCAGAAAGAGTCTAAGAGCCAGAGGGGATGGAGGACACAGGAGAACAAGGCTTTCTAAATCAACTGAGCAAAGCTACTATGAACTCACAGCTAAAATGAACTCACAGCCAGCACAAGGACTACACAGGTCTGCGGCTGGTCCTCTTCATATATATTACAGCTTGTAGTTTAGTATTTTATGTGACAATTGACTGTGTGAACAAATGTGTCTCTGGTTCTTGTGCCTTCTCTTGGTTTTTTTTTTTTTTTCCTTCTGTTGGTCTGCCAACTTCAACGTGATGGTTTCTTGTTTTATCTTAATACATTTTATTTGGTTATGTTTGGTTGTTATCTCTTAGAATCCTGTTCTTTTCTAATGAGAGTGGAGAAGGGAGCTGGGGAGGAACTGGGAGGGGTAAAAATGTGATTTATTTGTACATTGACAAAACCAGGTAGAGACATAAAACACAAAGGATCACATATAATCAAAACATCATGTTGAAAACAGGAATTTGTTAAAATGGTTTTTGTATTGATTTCAGGGTAGTAAATTATAGTGACTTTGATTTTTTATTTACTCTTAATAGCTGACAATGAGTGTACCTCAGTACTATTTAAAATACAGCTCTTATTTCTAAAGTTACGTGTAATAATGTCACACAGTTGTTATATAAGAATGTAGATTTGTTGTATAAGGTCATATTCTTTTTACCATTATATACGTCTTAAGTCTAAGGACACTTTAGACAATCTTGTTGGTGTGTTTATGAAGGAGGAGAGAGGCAGAGACCAGAAGCCCTGGATTTACTCTTGACTTTCTTTATGTGCAGTTCACATTTCATGAGAGTTTACCTTCAATCTAACCATTGTTTGCACGCACATGTGAAAGTCACTCCCAAAGTGAACATCAGGATATTTTCTGAGCTCTACTGGCTGCTACAAAAAGTCATAAAGATATTTTTTAATTACCATCAGAGAAGGTCTGCTGTCCAGCTCTGGGGAAGTCTGAGTATAGATTCTTTAGGAAAGCTGTGCAGGCGCAATTACTGGGAGGTTAATATTTAGCACAAGGGAATTTGGTTCTTTCTGCTTAAATGGCAAGTTTAATCAAGGTCTGGGTCAGAAAATCCCAAGCAAAATCAATGGAGCACAGAGAAGAATCTGGAAGAACAAAGCATAAACCTAAACAGCAGACCACGGACCCCCGCCCTCTTTCTCTCCTTCCCTCCTCTTCCTTCCTTCATGCCTCCTCCCCTCCCTCTTTCTTGTCTTCCTCCATGCTCTCTATTTTCCTCTTCTGTCCCTCCTATTTTTGTCCCCTAGTTGCTAACCTTCCTTCTTTCGTTTCTACCTTCTCATTACAACAGACCTTGTTAAGTGCTCTGCTTGAAGCACTTTTTGTAAGGACATTGCCTAGACTGTGTACATTAAGACCATAGGTTAATATTTGTCTTTACTTAATAAATACACCCCGAATACTCACCTGTGGTCTTTTTGCTAGTCACAGCCTCACCCATGAATTGAATAGCGTGTGCTGTAGAAAATCATGTACTTTGGGGCCCGAACCCCACCCATGACCTTCAAACGGAAATGAATGCTCTAATCAGTGTAATGTGTACAGCTAAGTGATCCACAGCATTCACTTGTAATGGTGGGGCTGGCGCTTGGGTATCGGCCACATGTAGACCTAGGGATAAAACAAGAGAAATTCATGAAGAAACTTCAAGTTCGAGGAAAAATTTCTCTTGCAGAATAAACAAATCTTCCTTATTACAAGCCATATTAGGGTGAAATCTCACAGAATTACACAAAACGCACTCAGCTACAACTATAATACTATAAAGTATGATATTAAATCCAGACTCAGAAAGAATACAAACTTGGGCTTAAAATATATTTTATTTCAAGTTGAACTTCATGACAGCAGACTAGGGATGGGATATTGCCTTTTGATGAGCTATTTCTTCCCAATTTTAATACTGACCGAAGGTCAGCCTTTTTGGATTACACAGCACACATCTTTAAAGACCCTTCTAAATCATTCTTACAGTCAAGTACAAGGTAACTACAACCCAAATCCCTGTATTAAATCAAGGGTCTTTCAAAATGTGGGTGGAAAAAGCAAGTGGCCACAGGCACAAGGTACTGAGTGCTTTGGGAAATAGAAATTAACCCTGGAAGCTTTTTCATTGGGCAAGCCTTAGATAAAATGGCGAGTTACTCCTTAGAAAATACTAAACCATTAGAATAAATCTCATTTTGATGTGTGGGCCACCTGTTTATTTCTGGGCACCAGTCTTTCTACCTCTCTTTCACATGTGAGAAAATGTGAGTTATGTCATATGTTTCTAATTGGTCAGATTTAGAGATGGATTGCTCCTCATGGAACACTTAGGCTCAGTCCAGAGAAATTGGTATACAGCCACCACCTTACCAGAAGCCAGCATAGAAATGGGAAGTAGATAAATGGTAATGGGGAATGGTCAGACCTTGAGACCCATCTTCAAAGTTCAACAGTTATCCAGAGAAGTGATTTAGACAAGTTGGCATTTAAAGGAATGTGGCAATAAGAATTTCAACGGGTATAATCCTTTAAAATAGAAGACTACTAAGACTTAATATCACCTGAGTACTTTCTATATGCTACAAACTGTACTGTTATTTACATATAATTTAATAACTGTTTACTATGTACTGAGAATCTTTTAAAAGCCTACTGGCTATGGGTGGGACAGGATCTCTGTTGGTCTTTTCTGTGTCGAACACACAGATTGCAAGCCCAGTGCCACTTTGAGATCTTTGGCAGCAGTTAACTCTGCAGCTCACACACGATTGAGCCTGTATGATTATGAGTATTCAGAGATGGGTAATGTCTGGGGGGCGCTCACCAACCTAAGACAGAATGCCTGTGTGGCCTGGGCAGGCGTCTCCATGACGGGTAAGGTGACCTGCTGATGTCCCACACAACCTAAGTCAGAAGCTCATTTTTTAGTAAAAGGGGGACATGTAGGGTCCTGACCCCAGTTTTGGGTAACTGTTGCCTTGCTTGCTGACCTTGACCTTGATATCCTCCCTATGCTAATGCCCTGCTGGGTTCCACCCTCCTAAATGCTTAAGGGAAGTTCCTTGTCTATACATCCTGCATAATGGGTGTTAGCAGCTTAGATGCAAGATTGTAAAACATTGGTAGCAAACTTCTGCCCTCCGGGGTTCTCCCATTGTGCTGTAAGTCTATATTTAAGACCTCTTCCGTCCTTCAATAAACAGCATTCAGCATTAAATAAAAAAAATAAAAATAAAATAAAAAATAAATAAAAATAAAATTAAAAAAGTGCTAATTTTCTTGAACCGTGCCCCTATATTTATGAACTTATAGTAACATTTAATCACCTCTATGGAGAATTGTGCAATAACATATTTGCTCTGTCATTTCTGCAATATAAATTTTGAGGCAAATATCCAAACAAATAGGCACCACACATGGTGGCTCACAGCTGTCTGTAACTCCAGTTACAAAGAACCCTACACCTTTTTCTGCCTCCAGGGGCACCTGGAATGCACATGGAACACAGATGCACACATAGGGGAAACACAAACAATGAATAGATAACAGAAATAGATCATTACTAATAACGATAACAACAACAATAATAACAATAAAGCTTGCCAGTGGGGAGTCCTGCCCATCAGAAAAATTCTTTCCTCTTAGTTTTTGGCTCTCCATAGCTAGAGAGATTTCTTTATAGACTTAAAGCCCTTGTTTCTTTCCCTCTTAGGAATCCAGTACCTCCAATAGCCAGCTCCTGAGTGTGAAGAGATACTTAGCTTGAAGCTAAGTCACTCTGTTGTGTCAGGAGTTGCTAGTTGACACTCTGATGGCTTCATGAGTTACTGAAGGTGCTCTCCCATGACTTCCTGTGATGACTTCCTGTGATACACTGAGTGTTCCCAGAAGTACTTGAATTTGTGCATCAAGATATCTAGCAGATATTAGCTATCAGAGGTTTGACTACAGATGTGTACAGCTCATTACACATCTGTTGTCTATATGAAGAACTTCATGGTCCACACAGACTATAAGAATGTTTTCCTACCTAGGGTAGTGAAAACTTCCTGGAATGTATGAAGGCAATCCTAATGAGAACTCCTAGTAATGGGGGACATAGAGTCTCAGCTGGCCTCTGTTGTCACCAGGAGAGGCTTCCAGTGGTGGGACTGGGTTGATTTGAACCTGAATTGTTGGCTAAAGCAGTCCATAGAAATTCCCAAACCACCCAGGCTGTTGCAAAGACAAAAGTTGCTCTCTGCAAATGGACAGGGGGACCACGGCCGCGGACAACACAACTGTAATTCTTTTTTTTTTTTTTTTTTTTGGTTTGGTTTTTTGAGACAGGGTTTCTCTGTGTAGCTTTGCGCCTTTCCTGGAACTCGCTTTAGAGACCAGGCTGGCCTCAAACTCACAGAGATCCACCTGCCTCTGCCTCCCGAGTGCTAGGATTAAAGGCGTGTGCCACCACCGCCCGGCTCCACAACTGTAATTCTATGAAGTATGCTGTTCAGGTAGCTTAAGGTTTGAAATGAGGGTGGGCCATTGTGGTTGGTATTGGGAAATTAGGGTAGCTTCAACAGCTTTGATGTAATAATATTGGGTTATGAACATGAGCATAGAGGGACTTCCTTTCTCAGAGTCCTAATCTCTTGTTAATGTGTCAGACCACCCAGATGAGATCTTAAATCTCATCTTAAAACATATTTTTTTTCCATTTATGAGCATGCACATGTATGTATACCACATGTGTGTGGGTGCCCACAGGTCAGAAGAGAGTGTTTGATCCCTTGTAGATGGAGTTTCAGACAGTTGTGAATAGCCAGGTGTGGGTGCCAGGACCAGAGTTCGAATTGTCTGGAAGAGCATTAAGTGCCTTTAACTGACGAGTCATTTTGTAGCCCCAATATGAAGATTTTTGGTTACAATATTTCATGGAAACTGCAACTGGATCTCCGTAATATCTACCTAAATTTTGAATTATTCTTTAAAATCATAGAGTTGGGTAAATAGGATTCATATTATAGTTGCTGGTCATGTAAATTATTGTAAAGGAAGTTGCTTACTTTAATTTTCTTGCCTTAATTTTCATATTAAAACTTGAAGAGCAATTCCTTAAAAAATCTGGCATATGTTACTAGTTTGAAAAAAATTTGTATTATATATATATATTTTATATATATTTCATATATATATATTTTATATATTTCATATATATATATGAAAAGCAAATCCTGCTGTTTCAAAACCCAAAAGAGACCATCTCCCAAACAATCTTTCCTCAGAACTCCCTGTGGGTGCCAGGCCCAGTGAATTTACATCTGACAGACAAATGGGAAACTTGTCCCCATTACACAAAGGCGACATTATAGTCTGGCTGTCAGGCCGCAGCTCCATTGATGCACTCAGATGTGGGGCAGATGAGGATCATCCAGGGAATCCAGCTGCAGCGACAGTCTCAGGGAGTCCTCCCCCAGTTGGTTGAAATCCCAACCGCTTATCACAAAAGCAAGAGAAACTCGATAATGACTTGGCAGCAGTGGACCAGCCTTATTCTTGCTAGAACAAGAAAGAGATTGACATACTCTTCACATGATCAAAAGGGAACTGCAAAAGTTTTCTTTTCAGCTCAGTTTGGTCAGATAGTGTGAGGGGCCACGCCAAATCATTTCTTCGAGTCTATAAAATAAAGTTGAGAAAGGGAAGAAAAGATAGAAAAGAATGGGGTATTTATTTGCTGAAAGGACCAATGAAACTGATCCTGCCCAAAAGAGAAGAAAAGGAGGCTACTCTGCTGGGTACTTAAAAATGTATGCACGGGGGATTATTTCTAGAAAATGCTTGGTGGATAGTTTCCACAATAGACACCAAAGGTAACAAAATTGTAACATGTCATTTTCATGAGGTAATGAGTAAAACTGATATTGAAATTTATGTTGACAAAAGTAATACAGGTTCATATTAAAGCAAAATCAATAAAATGCAGAAGGTGTCCACTCTGTGGAAACAGCCACAGTTAACAGCCTGATGTACAAAAATCGCAGAAGAGCTGATGAACTTGTAGGTGCTCTTTAATTCAGTTCCCTTATTTAATAGCAGAAGACGGTGAGAATCAAGCAAGCCTTCCTGAATCTCTGGTCTGCACAGCTAGTTAGAAAAAGGCCTTGCTGTGCTCTGAGACTACCTATAGACACAGATGTTTTTATTAACCCAGCTTTCTGTCTTCAGCTGCTAGGAAATTCATCAGATAGTCTGAACCCTCTCCTATATTTACCAAAACAGAGAACGGAAAGAATTGTTCAAAAGGAGAATGGCCCAAGGTAAGCAAAGGAGGTAATTTATGATTGAATGATCAGTCTCAGATGAAAGAATCCACCATTCTTCTCAACTTGAGGTAAAAACTCAATAGCAATGTCTAACAATATCCAGCAATTTCTTTGTTGAACACAGGCGTATATTTTCAGCTCTTTCTCTGGAAAATCAAACTAGAGGTTATGGACTATTTGGCCAATCACTATATATGTTTACTCTGTTTTTTCAACACACCCACAGGGGGCTATTTTAGAGTAAATAATACCAAGATAGTTTTAAATTTCTCTGAGATATCCACAAATTCCCTGAATGTTGGTGCCTATCTCTTTTAAGGAACACTTACAAATACTTTTCTTTATAGTTTATAACAACTGTATTTAGCATCGACCTTCTTTAGGAGGACTATTTCAGTACTATGAAAATCCGAGAAAAGTTACTCATACATTTTGCATTGTTTAAACCCATCTTAATACTGTTTCTTTCTTAAACATGTCTCCAGGTCCCACTTTGAATTCATGCTTTCTTAGCTTTTTAAAATGCAGTGGTGCATAAGCGGAGGATAGCAATGGTCCATGTAGGTTTTTTTTTTTTTTTTTTTACCTTCACAGTGCTGAATGCAGTCATCAATATACCTGGGAGCACGTGGATGAACAGTTTGTGTACACATGTGTTTGCATATGCATTTAAGCACTGATCAATACAAGGTTCACAAATGTTCGAATAGGAAGGTGGTTGGACTTAGATTTGGACCATTCACTTCCCTTTAAATGTTAGCTCCTCATTTATGAAATGGGAAAAATAATGACTACCTTCACACCTTGTCTTAAGAATGAAATAAGATGATTCATTAGAATGCCTGAGATGTCAGAATGCCTGGTACATGATACATCATAAGTTTCAACAAATAGCAATTGGTGTCATCATTGTTATTATTTTACACAGGCTCTCATGCATTGTTGGCTCGCTTTTAACCTAACATGTATCAGAGATTGACCTTGAACTTCTGATCCTCCTACCCCTGCCTACCAAGTGCTAGGATTATAGGTGTATGCAGTTTATGCTGTACAGCAAATCAAACCTAGGGCTTTGTGCATGCTAGTCAAGCATTCTACCACAAAAGCCAAATCCTCAGGCTTAGTAGTTTCTTATATAACCACAGTCTTATCAAAGAACTAAATATCATTACATAAAATATGTCCCTTTTTTTTCTTGTGTTCTGACTTCTGTCCTTCAGAAAATACTTCTTTAATACAATGTATGGCTTGTAAACCCCCATACCCTATTTTTCTCAACCATATTATTTCTCCTTGCCTCCATCTCTCACAGCTTTCCTGCTTGTTGCTGTGTTGTTTCATACAATATTGTGACCCGTTCCGGAACCATTTAGGGTAGTCTGTCCTCTGTGGATCTACCTTAGAATCCACCTCTCACAGTTGTTGCCGCTGGTGACATCTTTACGAGTTGACTAAATTTCACAATTGAGCATTGATTAGGCTGTCATGCCTCTGGAGTGCTTGCAGTTCCAAACACTTTACTGGACACTTTCTCTTGTTCCCTGATGCTAAGAGGAACATGTCAACAGTGAAACTTATCTGGAAGCTGAATATGATGTGGCTGAGAGATTTAGGTGTCATGTTATATGGCAGACAGTAGTGTTGCTTGATAGGACAGAACTGTTTGACTTTTTGCCAAAAGACACACTGAGTTCACGATAACTGTCTAGCTCCTCGTATATCAGAATGTCATTTGCTAGCACGCTAAAAATGTAGCAAGAGGCCAGGATTATTTTTAGTTTGAAAAGCTTCATTTACTTCTTATAGGCTAAATAGATCTTTAATGAAAAGCTGCTTTAATTTAGGCTTGTTTTTAACACATGCAAAGGGAATAAATATTCAGTGATTTGAATGATGGGTTCCCTGGAACAATGAAATATTTAAATGTTCTTCTTAGGAGCATTAATCGACCATAACGTTTCTTTTCGGCACTCATGAGAATTTCCCATTAAGTGGGAGTCATCTTTTAAAGCTACATATAAAATCATAAACATAGAGAGTTTTCATTTTAAACTTTCAATACTCAGAAATGAGTTTTTCTTCAGGTTGCCCATAGAAATATTTTCCTTAATTGTTACATGAATAAGAATTGCCTATAAATGAGAATTAATTTTATGATTGGCTTTGAGACAAAAAGCTAAATTATAGTTTCTTGCATGAAGTGTTTCTTAACTAGAGAAATCAGAATTTGTTTTCTTTTCCCACTAACCCAGTCACCACCTAATATCACCTAATATCTGAGAGTAAATGCTAGTTTTTCAGTATCCTAAGATGGTGGGTAATTTACAAAATATTCCAATTCTGTTGGGAGGAAATTGAACCTGGTAGATGAAATGCAGTAATCTGAGATTATCAATAATGAATTTTCATAGACTAATTGAGAATTCCAAGAAAAGGATGGGTGTGGAGGATTGCCTTTGACGAGATTGTAAAGACCATGAAAAGGGTCACTCATTTCATTACAGATTTGAGTTCTTGTTTCTGAGATGGAGTACTTTTCCATCAAGAAAATGTGGAACCAGAGAAAAAAACAATACTTCAAATTTATTTCTTAAGGTACGGCAAGAGTTCTTTTGTTGTCCATACACACAGGACTTAGGGGAGACAATATGCAGCATGAGTCCCAGCCTAAGACTTCACCAGAATGATGCTGATATGGTTTTCAGCTTTCTGTTTTCAATCACTTTTCGACCTTTTCTAATGTCGGGAGTTTTCCCACACTGGTAGATTTCAGTCAAGAAATCAGAAGCTACTCTGTTTATTCCAATAGGAAAGGTTTTGCTAGTGAAATGAGTATATTTATAGCTTGGACTGCAATTGACTGTCAGGAATCCCTACGTGCACTTGCCAGTGACCAGGTGACTTAGAAAGGATTCTTTTAGATTTTTTTTTGTTTAATTATGTGTATGTGTATGTGTATGTGTATGTGTATGTGTATGTGTATGTGTATGTGTAT
>CABHPR010127532.1:0-26553 GCA_902168415.1 Peromyscus melanophrys
TGGGTGAACCCTCTCCTGTTTAATTTTCAAGAGCTGTCACGTGCTGAAGAAACAGAAAAGAATTGTGCAATTCTAGAAAATCAGAGGCTGAGAGCAACTGAGAGTTGAATCTAGGTCAATTGGCTCACTTTATAAATGGGGAAACTGAGGCAGGCCATTCCTTTAGCATTGGGAATGTGTGGAATTTGTTTATGGAATGAACATGTTCCTTTTCACAGGCCCCCAGAGATTCTGGACAAAACTGAGGCAGGCCATTCCTTTAGCTTTGGGAATTTGTGGAATTTGTTTTGGAATGAGCATGTTCCTTTTCACAGGCTCCCAGAGATTCTGGACTCATAAATAAAGGAAATAAATGCTAAAATAAAGAGCAGTGGAGAGCCCCCAGGTTCAAAAGTATTCCTTATCTCTCGACTCCACACTTCAGGGAACCCAGAACTCTCTTGGTGGGGGTTTCTATTCCTTCTGCTCACTATACTGTCCTGAGATAGTGTGAGACAGTGGAGACATGAGGCTGGACAGAAACCGATCCTAGTCCTGTACAAATGAGGGGTCTGTTCACCATTATCTGCTACGGAAGTGAAAGCCCTTGGGTATTAAAAGCTTCAATCCTGTTGAAACTACACATGGACAACACTGTAGAGTCCAATGTTGTCCTACTTAGAAATGGCTTTTCCTATAATGCCCCCCAAACTGAACTCTTGTAATAATGACCAGAACAGTCCAGTGCTGAGATGAAGTCCTGGACAAAGATGTCCAATCAGCATTTGCCTCTTTTTCTACCTTTCTGGAGATACCAAACACCAAAAGCCTTTGAGACAGCCCAGGCAAGCTAAATTGCAGAGTTTTTAACAGCAAAATAGTGCCATGTATGGATCCATGACCCTACACGTGCACTAATTTAACCCAGGTGGAAATCAGTATTCCTTTCACTTGCAGATAAAGGGGGCAAAGCTCAGAATGGTGATTAACTGCCCAAGGTCATTAGAGGAGGACAGCTGAAGTTCAAATGCAGATCTGATGCACTTCCAACCCCATGCTAGACCACCTTTGGATCAAACACAATTAAAGCCCACCTCCATACTGGCATCAGTCATCTTACCTACCCTCACACTGAGTGATGCCAGGGATGGGAGCCACTACTAGCATGGCTGCCCGCCTCCAGAGCCAGGGCCGCCTCTCCTGGGCATCTACATCAGCCAGTCTGCTTGCCTACCAGAGGCATAAATATCGCTGCAGCCACTTCACTCACTCACACTGACTCCAACCTGCCAGACGTGTGGGTGTTGTCAAGCGAGCTACAGATTCCAAAACTTCTGTTTCCTCTGCTCAGAATCCAACACTGTCAGTCCCAGGCACTTTGCTTTTGTTTTTATTTTGAAAGCGACAGAATTGTTTTTCTGTAGTGAATGGCTGCTGCCTGCACAGGTCCTGGGAAGAGAGAAGCCAAGGGAGAGTCCCCAGTTGGTCTGTCTGGGGTCTTGGTTGAGCATAAGTATAGTCAGTGAGCACTGTGGGCCACAAGCACCAGGGCTTGAATGTACTGGGTTCATCTGTGCTTGACTCCAGGGTTTCAAAGATTTCCTGACAGTAATGTCTTAGGGCCACTCCACTGCTGAGATTGGACACACAAAGTCCTCCTTCAATATCTTTTAAAATATATTTTTATTACATTTATTTGTGTGTGTGTGTGTGTGTGTGTGTGTGTGTGTGTGTGTGTGTGTATGTGTGTGTGTGTAAAGAGAAGAGGCATGCACCATGATGTGTATGTACAGGCCAGAGGAAAACTTGTGAAAGCAGGTTCTCACCTTTCAGTCTGTGGGTTCTAGGGATAGAACTCAGGTCATCAGGCTTGGTGGCAAGCTACTCTACCCACTGGGCCATCTTACCCACCCCTTCTTCACTCTTCCAGAAGTTGGAAGGTAGATCAGATTGTAGCTTCTGAACAGACAGACCTGCTTGTAATTCCAGCTCATTGTTTTCATAGGGATTACATTTTATTTTGTAAATATAAACATATTACAAGACCATGTTTTAAATTTTTTAAGTGGTAGCTTCAATTTATGTATTTTTTTCATGTATGTCTTCTTGCAACCTTTCAACACATGCTGTGTCCACTCACACCATTAGCCTCAGGACATAGGTGTGCCAATTTTTATTGAAACTTGATCAGCAATGGAGCTCATATTTTTTTCATTTTGCTATTTAAAATCTATAAAGTAATGTGCTCATTGTTTCTCTTTAAATTTATTTGACTGAAGTATGAAGATTCTCTCACATAAGAATTATTTCCTTATTCTTGGGTCTCAATACTTCATTGCCTTTCCCCCCAAAAGACTTCAAAAGATTACTTGAGTCTGAGTAACCACGATTCAGTCTATCTTAACAATATAACTTGTCCCTGTGCCCATCTGCTGTGTTTGGCTGTGTTTTCTGGACTGGATTCCTCACCCATGCTTAGTGCTCTGCATCTCTGGCAGCTAGTTTCTGCCTTAAACATTCTCCTTGTGACTTCTGCATAAGATTTATGTCTCCATTATTCTTCTTATCTATCACTGTTAGGTAGATCAAATAAGATAATGACAATTTTCCATGAAGAATAAAAACTAGACTACCAATACACCATCTGTGGGTCGAGATAATTTAGTCCTAAAAACACGTTGGTAGTATTTTCAGAGGACTAGGACTAAATGACTAAGGTATCAGCTCTGTCACCACCACTCAGTAGAGATCGCTTGTTTCTTTTTTAAATGTTAAGGGCTCACAGGGACTGAAATAGCAACCATGGAGCCTGCATTGGTCTGCACCAGGCTCTATGCATACCTGCTGTGGTTCCTTAGCTTGGGGTTTTTGTGGGACTCCTAACAATGGAGTGGGGTGTCTCTGACTCTTTTGTTTGGGACCAATTTCCTCCTACTGGGTTGCCTCATGCAGCCTTGATATGAGGGTATATGCCTAGGCTTATTCCATCTTGTTATGCCGTATTTGCTTGATATCCCTGGGAGGCAGTTGACAAGGAAACATGTGATCTCTACCCTGTCTTCAAGGTCTTGAGAATAGCTAGGGTTGCACATGTAACATCTGAAGATCTAGGTCTCTGTCACCATGCTAGTGATTTTTATTTTACATAAAATTAATCAGCACCTCAGCATTGCCCTGCCACCCCAGGAAAAGATCATTGGTAGCGCATTTATAATCCACTCTGAGATGTGCACAGCATCATTGTCAGTAGTTACATTCACAGTGCTCTGGATTTTCTCAGTATCTTTCCCCCTTGATAAAACTCTATCTTATGGCCAGGGACCAATAGAGAAGAGATGCCCATAAAGCTCATGAGATTCACTCAGGGTAAACACTACTCCCATTAGAAAACCAGTGTTTTCAACAGGACCAAAGGGTCAAGACTGGATTCAGCCATTGAAAGAAAGAAGCTAATTATTAAAATAAAAAGAGAGAAGTGAAGATAGATTATGCACACTGCTGTGGGATGGTCTGTATGTCAAATTGCTCTTATTGGTCAATAAATAAAACACTGATTGGCCAGTGGCCAGGCAGGAAGTATAGGCGGGACAAGGAGGAGAAGAATTCTGGCAAGTGGAAGGCTGAGTCAGAGACACTGCCAGCCGCCGCCATGACAAGCAGCATGTGAAGATGCCAGTAAGCCACGAGCCATGCGGCAAGGTATAGATTTATGGAAATGGATTAATTTAAGCTATAAGAATAGTTAGCAAGAAGCCTGCCATGGCCATACAGTTTGTAAGCAATATAAGTCTCTGTGTTAACTTAGTTGGGTCTGAGCGGCTGTGGGACTGGCGGGTGACAGAGATTTGTCCTGACTGTGGGCAAGGCAGGAAAACTCTAGCTACAGCACACCCTTTAGGACACACGCTTTCACAAGAAATATTCATGGTGTTACCTGCAGAGCCTGCCAATCAAAGGGAGAGTCCTGTTGGAGTCAGAGGGTTAGATAAACATGAACTCAGCTCTGCCTGTGTACACTTCAGTCTTAAGTCTCAGTCTCCACAATTACGCAATGGGAAAATACTGGACTGGAGAGATGGCTCAGCCATTAAAGGCTAGGCTTACAACCACAAAAGGAAAATACATTAGCTTCCTGTGAGGCTTAAAAGACCAGTTCTAGGCCCAGAATTGAAGCACATGGCTTTGATCTCAGCACTCAGGAGACAGAGGCAGATGGACTGCTGTGAATTTGAGGCCAGTCTGGCTTACACAGTAAGTTCCAAGTGAACCAGAGCTACACAGGGAGACCCTGTCTCAAAAAAATAAAAGAGGATGGGGGAATAAAAGGCCAGTTCTTAGCACAGTTAGCTCCTTTTGTTGAATTTCATTTCAACAGATATCTAGTCAGTACATACAATGTGCCAGATGCTCAGTCAGGCATGGGGTTCAAAGACGAATGAGAACCAAATGCACCCTGACTTTATGAGCCTTGCAGAATGCTGAAGTAAGGGACGCGAAGCATACAAATGAAAATTTCACCACTAACCATAAGCTGTGTAAAGCAAATATCAAAACAACAGCATAGGACACTGTGAGAGAAAGTGAGTACTCAGGGGAGCCTCCCTGGACCTTTCAGGCCAGGCCTGTGGAGTGAGCAAACAATAAGGAAATGGCATCACCAGAGTTCCTGGATAAGGGGATGGCAAGAGCCTAGACTCTGTGACAGGCGGCATCTGGACATCCAGAGTCAGCTGTGTGGCTGGGAGCTTTGTTCCCCTCTGAGGTTATGGCCAGTACTCAGAAAACAGGATTTTTCCTTAGTCCTCATGTAGCTCTGAACGGTGTGAGCTGTAACTTGTGAATAATTTATGTCTATTTCCATTAAAATCAACAGCGACTGCCCTGTGCAGTCCCAGGACAAGACGAAGCCTGGCTGGGCTCTTAGGGAGTCAGCTGAGCATGTACTGGGCCCCTCCGCTCGGCTTTGATCTTCCAACACCATCACCCCCACCCCCAACCAAACGTCACTGCCCACCCTTCCATGCTGGCAGCCATTCCCACTCCCCAGGCCTCTATCTGGCTGTCCTCCTTGGGAGGATGGCCTTTCTCCTGCTCCACCATCTGACCCTTACATAACAAATGCCAGGAGCATTGCTTCCACCTTCTCTGACCTATGCTCACTCTTTAACTGGAAAATTCAGCCTTCAGGTTTCCACTCAAGTGGCATTTCCATGGAGGTAGCTTTCCCTGACACTGGGGAGCAGACGATGCCCTGAGGGGATATATGTTGTTGGTATGAACACACCTATGTTGTGGTGATTTGAATAAGAATGGCATAGGCTCATAAATTTGAATGCCTAGTCACCAGAGAATAGAATCTTTTGAAAAGGCTTAAGAGGTGTGGCTTAGGTAGAGGAAGTGTATCACTGGGGGTGGGATTTGAGGCTTCAAAAGCCCATGCCAGACCTGGTGCCTCTCTTTTTCCCTTCTTTTGAGTCAGGATGTAGCTCTCAGCTACTACTCCAGAACCAAGCCTTCTTGCTACCATACTCTCTGCCATGATGATAACAGACTAAGCCTCTGAAACTGTAAATAAACCCCCAATTAAATGCTTTCTCTTATGAGTTGTCTTGGTCATGGTGCTAAAGCAATTACTTACATTGTTCTATTATTAAATAAAACTCAGGAGTCAGGTATCAGGGTAAAAATCTGATTGATCAGAGAAGCACAGTGAAGCAAACAGTGACCTCCCTCTCTCCTTCCCTGATCCAAAAGGCCCACAAATCTTTCTAAACCCTCCCTACTACTTCCTATGTCTCTTTATATGCCCTGGGTTCTCCAGAACCTCTATGGCATGCTTGGGTTTAGAGAAGCCAGCTTTGATTTTTAATTAAATTGGGACTACAAAAACACCATTTGCCTATTATGTTTGTAGAAAACTGAAGAAAGAAATATTTGGAAAGATTTGTGAAATTCTACCTTGTTGGATATGTGCTATAACATTAGGCCAATTTACTCCTTTTCTTGGGACATTTTCTCTTGATGATTCATCCTTCTTCAGATGTCTCATCTGTCCAGTGGTCTCCAGATTCCTTAGTTGGATGCTTTTATTCTCCTGGAAAAACAAAAACAAAATCCTGCCCCAACCCTAATTTTGGGGATTTCTTTTTATGGCAGGCTAGATCTTTATTAAGACAAAATGTTTTTTGGGAATAGAAAAACTGCTATTTTTCAACAATAAAAATTAATTATTTTGACTGGATCAAATGAAAGGCATTTGTTAGTCGTATAAGTTAGTTTGAGTTGAATATCCAAGCTGTTTGAGGAACTATCACCTCTCCTAATCAAGACATCTATCTTGCTCAAATCTAATCTTTATCAATCTCGATGGTACCCATAGCTTTTCTTTTCCTGGAAAGAAAAGCAAAACCTCTTCCCCAACATAACACATATCCTGGTTTCTATTCTGAGGTCAGCATATCATTAAAATATACAGGCTAATTTAATTCAGCAACTTTTTTTCTATTATCTAATGTCTTTCCACAGCTGTTTTTCCTTTTTTATTAGCATTTAAAAATTTTTAAAGTTAATAAAACACTGTGTAATACATCTCTGGGGGTATTTATCATTTCTTTCTGTTTAGTAAGCATCTTTTAAAGTGTGATTGGATCTTTTTTTTTTTTTTTTTTTTTGGTTTTTCGAGACAGGGTTTCTCTGTGTAGCTTTGCGCCTTTCCTGGAACTCACTTGGTAGCCCAGGGTGGCCTCGAACTCACAGAGATCCACCTGCCTCTGCCTCCCGAGTGCTGGGATTAGGCGTGCACCACCACTGCCCGGCTTGGATCTTTCTATATCTGTTTGTCCTGTAATATTGTGTGGTATACCTATAATATGATTTATGTTATAATATACAAAAAAGTGTTTCATTTTACTAGAGACATATGCTGGAGCATTGTCAGTCTTCATTTGTATATGTATCCCCACAATGACCATGACTTCTAATAAATGTAACTACAGAATCAGCCCATTGCTGATCAGCCAATCAGTATTTGCCCATTGAAATCCTGAATATGTATCTATGGTGTGGTGCACATAATTTGATTTTTCAAACTCTGCAAAATGAAACACATCCATTTACCAAATTTCATTTATTTGAATACCCTTTGGGTTACTTCCTATAGGTAATGGAGTTTATAGGTCATACAAGAAACAAGTAGGACATTTCCTTGGCTTATTGGCAAGTGATGGAAAAATCTTTCTTCAAACCTTTGCTGTTAACATGGTGTTTCTTATCAAATTCTGAAGCTTCTAGCACATTTTCTAGTAATAGCTGATCAAGTTCATCATTACCTTGTGCTAGAAGGCCTGGTAGATGTATATGGGATCCAATATGTGTTATATACAAGGGATGATTTCCATTTCTGATTATTTTTTATAATTACTCGAGGCATTTGGCCTGGAGAAGCGTTTGGCCTGGTTAAGCATTTGGCCTGGTTAAGCATTCAGGCTTTCGAGCACAGTTCAGCTGAGAGCCATTCGGATATGAAGACACAGAGGTTTCCAGTCTGAGGAAACAAGACCAGCTGAGGATCTAGCAAGGTGAGATAGCTGTGGCTTGTTCTGTCTCTCTGATCTTCCAGTGTTCACCCCAATAACTAGCCTCAGGTTTGATTTTATTAATAAGACTCTCTAAGATTCTTGCTACATCTGGCACCCAACGTTCGTGGTAAGAATTCATGAAAAAGCTGCTTGCCTGTGGCCTCGTGGGCCCCAGCTCAGAATCGAGCTACACTCAGCCAGTTGTGGTGGCACATGCTGGTAGGTTTCAATGAAGGAGGGAGAGGCAGGAAGATCCCAAGTTTGAGGCCAACCTAGGAGGCTTGGGAGAAGCTTTGGCCCAGGCCAAACCAAAAACAGTGGTGGGACCATGGAGGCAGTGGCTGCTGCTCCGAGTTGCTGGCTCCTTCTCATCGTGTTGGTGACTGCGGTGATGCTGCTACCTGGGACGAAGAGTTTACTACTGCTTGTTCAGAGAAGAATTGCCAGGACCATCGTGTTACAAGAAAGCATCGACAAAGGTCAGTTTGGAAAAGTTTGGCAAGACAAATGGTGGGGAGAAATTGCTGTGAAGATATTCTCTTCTAGGGAAGAACATTTGTGGTTCCAAGAGACAGACATTTATCAGACTATGTTTGCTCCAAACCACAGAGGAGGCACAAAAAAAAAGTCTTCAGGGAACCATGACCAAGCCTAACAGCAACTTTGAAATCGTCCAAAGGATGACAGGATCCCACAATGATGATTCCCCATGGACTATGGTAAAGCCATTAAGCTGATTAACACCAAGGAAAGACTTTGGACTACAAACTGGTCAGGACAATTTCGAGATGACTAGCTGAGATGATTCAGCCTGACAGACTACTGGAGATGATCCAGCCTGACAGACTACCCGAGCAAGGACTTATGACAAGCCCTGAACTTTCCTTTTATGCAGAGACTGGACAAATGATACAGGACTTGACAATTACTGCAAAAATTTTCTTTTGAAGATTCCCTAAAGATATCTTCACCCCTAGAAAGCAAAAAGAAAAAGAGAATAAGATATGAGATAGATCATTGAATCTACTCTGAGAAAAAAGATAAAGAAATAATAGGATAAATAGGTAGATCACTGAGTCTACACTGAAGAAAAGGGGGAAGATATAAAAATGACAAAACGTAGACTACTGAATGTATTATGAAAAGAAAAAAGAGAGAATATGGATATGATAAGATAAAAAGGGAGATTATGGAATCTACTTTTAAAAAGGAACTACTTGTTTTAAATAAGATAAGTAATGAAAATTTTTTGTCTGAATTTGTCAAATGTTACTGGACTGGACATTGTTAATATATATATATAATGGAATGTTTTGTCTGGATCTGTCAAATGTTAATGGACTAGACATCATTAATGTAATCTTGACTATATGTATTGTATATACTTATTGGATGGTTTTTCTTGTATTAGTTATAAGCTTTTTTAATTTTAGACAAAAAGAGAAGAAATGTGGTGGTATTGTATTCCCCAAAATATTGTGTACCTTAATAAACTTATCTGGGGTCAGAGACGGAACAGCCACAATATTAAACAGAGGTTAGGCAGTGGTAGCACATGCCTTTAATCCTAGCATTCCAGAGGCAGAAATCCATGTGTTCAAGGATACAGCCAAGTATGGTGACTCACGCCTTTAATCCCAGAAAGCAAGCTTTCAATCCTAGGGAGTGGTGGTAGAAAGCAGAAAGGTATATAAGGCATGAGGACCAGAAATTAGATGCTTTTGGTTGGTTAAGCATTTGGCCTGGTTAAGCTTTCAGGGTTCTAGCAGCACAGTTCAGCTGAGACCCATTCTGGATAAGGACTCAGAGGCCTCCAGTCTGAGGAAACAAGACCAGCTGAGGATCCGGCAAGGTGAGGTAGCTGTGGCTTATTCTGTCTCTCTGACCTTCCAGTGTTCACCCCAATAACTGGCTCAGGTTTGATTTTATTAATAAGACTTTTAAGATTCATGCTACAAATAAATAACAAAGTTAATTCTGAATCATCTGGAATAAGTTCAATGGTTTCAATATGTAATAAACAACTCTCTTTGCATATTAAGAATCAGTAACCATATTAAAAGGTTCTGTAAATCTAATAATAGCATGAGAATAGCATATAATTATGACTTTTGAACAGAATCATAAGGGCTTTGAGTCACTTTACTTAAATTTCCTGACTTATAATCTCCCTTTCCTAATTTGTTTGCATCAGTATAGAATGTAGGGGCTCCAGAAATTGGTGTTCCCCTTATAATACAAGGAAGGATCCAATTAGTTCTCTTTATAAACTGAAGTCTCTTGTTTGGGGAATATTTGTTGCTAATCTCTCCAAAAAAATACTGCAAGCTCTTTGCCAATGTTCATTTTCTACCCACAATGAGGAAAATTTCAGCACTAGTAAAAGGTGTCTCAATTTCTACTGGGTCTATCCCTGCTAATAAATGAAGTCTTAATTTTCCTTTCAGAATCAATTCAGAAACCTTTTCTACATAGGTCTTTAATTTTTCACTCTGTTTGTTTGGTAAAATATCCATTCTAAGATATTATCTTCTCTCTGCATAAGAATTCCTGTAGGAGAATGAATAGAAGGTAGTATGACTACAATATAATCAAGCTCTAAATCCAAATGATCCCACATGTGCATCCTGTTCATTTCTCTTCTACCAAAGCCAATTCTCTTAGCCTCAGTTGATAATTTTCTTGGACTATATAGTGGTATTTTATTTGTGCTGAAATGTGATTTTATTTGTATGTTAAGCTGACAAACATCATCTACAGATCAGCTTTGAACTACAAAGTGCTCAGAGCAATTTTGAGAGGGCTGACTGAGATGATCCAGTCTCAAAGACTACTTGAATAAGGACTTGAGATAAATCCTGAACATTGGCATTATACACAGACTGGATAACGAAGGACATAGTTACCTTTCCTAGAATTTGACAATTAACTTAAAATTTTTCTTTTCAGAACAAAGATACCTTCGCCCATACCCAGTAGGAAGCAATTTTAAGAATACGACGCCCACATTCCCAAAGAGGTGGTGTGGGACGAGTGGTTTTTTGGTCTTTTAATGGGTTTTGGGTCTGGGATAATTTTCATTGTTTAGAGGGGTTGGTTACAAGTTGTTATCAAGGGTTAGGAAAAGGGCTAAGCAAAGGTTAGATTTAAGGTTCTTGTTTAAAAAAAAAGAAAGAAAAAGAAAAAGAAAAAGAAAAAAAAGAAAAAGACAATTACTAGTTTAAAATACTTTACATTGGATTGGATTGTTTTATATAATATGCAAATTATATATACTGAAATTGATATTGTTAGAAAATGCTATATGTATATTTCTAATTGTACTTATACCGTTCATTTAACAATGTAATGCAAATTGCTGATTCTTGAATGTTAATATTACCAACTATTAGGATATAAAGAAATGAAAGTTAGTAGTTAGACATTATAATAGAACTTGTAGTCATATTAGGTATGTTTTCAAGATTGAGCAGATATATTTTAGATAGACAGGTCATCTTCAAACCCTTCAGAGATCTACAGAATATGGCATTTAAAATGTTTTAATAACTTAGAAAATTTTTCTTTTTGTTATGACTATGAGACATGTCGGCTCCTGGCAGTACCAATCTACTTCAGAGAGAATATGGGCATTGAAGAAACTGCATATGGAGTTAACTTTCATTGTGGCAAATGTTAGCCACTGGACAACAAAGTATCCTCGAATCAACTGCTGACAACAGGACAAAATGGACAGACAGGACGTGAAACAAAGGACTACTGATTCTTGCCAAAACAAGTGTGGTTATGGCTTTATCAAAAGGCATCTTCTGAGGCCAGGACAATATGGCACCATCCCTAAAGTGGCCTTTGCAATCCGGAAAAGGTACAGTGCCCTTTTCTTCGAAGGCAGCTGAACAGGGAGTGGGCCGATGGCTTCTGATGTGCAATGGAACAGCAGCTGAAACAGTTATTCTTGAAGAGTAACTAAGCTCACGCCTCTCAATAGCAGACTGACAATTAATAGAGGGATGTGAAGAAGAACGGGATGCTGAGATGAAGCCACATACACACATAGCCAAGAAGAATGGACAGCTGAATTAAAAAAAAAAAATCAACAATTTCCAGAATTTAAAATCCTGAATCAGGACATGACACTAGTGGAATTCAGATGTTTCTGGTACATGGACTGCTCTCACCCAACGTGAGGTCAAACTGTTGACCTTGTGTACATCTTACTTCACAAATGAGTCTGTCAGATACGCTAAGCCTATAGGCTGAAGATGATGCCCCAATACTGCGGAGAAACCTCAGGTGACTGTCCAGGCGGCTGGCTGTTTCTGTCAACTCACAATTTTTCTGGAAGTTTTTATTTTTGTTAGGTAATATTATTTCCTTCTTGAGTCTCTGAGGGAGTTGAAGATTAGTTAGTTATAGCTGAAAATTAGTTAGTTATAGTTGAAAATTAGTTAGGATAGAAAGTGAATTAGGTATATTTTAGACTTACCAAAATAGGATAGATAATGGAATTATTTTCTCTGAATTTGTCAAAAACAAATGGACTAGACATTGTTTAGGAATTTATTACTTGTATATATTGTATATAGTTATTATACTTTTGTATATAGTTTTTCTTATGTTAGTTATAACCTTTTTCCTTTTTTCTTTTTATTAAAATAGAAAAGGGGAAATATAGTGGTATTTTATTTGTGCTGAAATGTGATTTTATTTGTATGTTAATAAAGTTGCCTAGGGGTCAGAGCTATTAGCAAGCCATAGCGAAAGTTGGTTGTGGTGGTGCACGCCGGTAGGATTTGCTGGAGGAGGCGCACGCCTTTAATCCCAGCACTTGGTAGGCAGAACTAGGTAGATGTCTGTGTGTTCGAAGATACAGCCAGCATTGGAGACACATGCTCCAATGTGTGTCTGGTGGTCGTACAGACAGGCAGTGATGAGGCAGTCACGTGGTTGGGTTTACAACCAATGGGAAGACAGAACACAGAGTCTATTTAAAGACAAACAGACAGGGAGTAGCTCCCTTTTCGGAGAGGTCTCCTGGCTGAAGAGGCTAGCTGGCAGCAGGCGGGTAAGGCTCTTAGCTCTGACCTCTTGGGCTTTTATCTTTACATTGGCTCTGTGTTTCTTATTTAATAAGACGGTTGGTTACATCTACAGGACTATTTAAGTCCTTAATACCTTGTAAGGTTTGAAATAAATTACTTAGTTATTGTGAGTCATAGCCAGTTAATATCTCCCAGCAATTTTTGAAAATCATTAATAGTTTATAATTGCTCTCTCCTGATTTGTACTTAAATCTATCTTATATCCTAGGTAATTAATAGACTCTCCTCTTTGTATTTTTTTCAGGAGCAATTTGTAATCCCCAGCAAGGCAAAACTTTCTTTACTTCTTCCAACATTTTTTCTAGGGTATCTTCATCTGAAACAGCTAACAAGATATCATGCATATAATGGTAAATTAAGGATTGAGAAAATTGTTTATGAATTATTTCCAGTGGCTGTTGTAGAAAATATTGATACAAGTTGGGGCTGTTTAACATCCCTTATGGAAGAACTTTCCACTGGGATTTATTCCACTGAGAATTATTGTAAGTAGGCACTATGAAGGCAAATTTTTCTCTATCCAGTTCTTGTAAAGGTATAGTTAAAAAGAAAAAGCAGTCTTTTAAACAAGTCACTATAATAGACCATCCTTTAGATAATAAAGAAGGCAAGGGAATTCTAGGCTGTAAATAGCCCATTGGCTAAATCACTTATTTATGGCTATTAAATCTATTAACATTCTCCATTTTCCAGGTTCTTATATGGTAACTGGATAAACTAAGGTTGGTTTTCTAATAACCTTGTACTGCTCCTCTTCAATATCATAATGTAATGATGTGGTAGATTCTCTAAATTCCTATGCCCATGTCTGAATACTTTTCTTATTTTCATTAGTAAGCCTTTTTAAGGCTTGTATCTTATCAATATTAAGTCTTCTAAGGCTTGCATTTTATCAGTAGTAAGTCTTTCTAAAGTATGTATCTTATCAGTTAAATTTTCATATTTGGCACAGTTATCAAGCATTTTTAGGATAAAATACAAATTACAAAACTGATAGTAATTATAATTGGTATTATGTCAATCCCAACTAAGTTGTCTATCCCCTACTTATTTTTTCCATTTGTAAGTCATCCATAGTAGCACTAAACAGGTCCTAACTCCCGGCATTGTGATATTTCTAATTCTTAAAATAGGAAAGATTTTTCCTTTTTTTTAAAAAAACCTAATTCCCCATTTAAGAATTCCCATGTCTCACCAGATCAGCTGCTGACCACAGCGAAGGCAGAGCTATGCAATGGTAATCAGCTGTGTCTGTGGCACTTGGCTGGGGGAGGGTGTGGCTAGCTGTCACTGCTCAGCACCTCTAGGCAGAGGACATGACAGTGCATGGCCAGGCCCCTCAGCATCTCGCAGCCATGGCAGCAGCAGTAAAATCTTGAGTGAGTATGAGCAGGTGTCAAGGCAGCCAAGCTGGTCTGTGTCGGCAGGCCATGGAGGGGTTCCAGAGAAAGTGCTTGTTGTGATAACTGAGGACATGGGGGCCACTTGAATGACAAAGTTGGCCAGCAGTGAGCAGCTGGTGTTTGGGGCCAGGGCTTGGCAGCAGTGTGAGGCAGATCACTACACTACATCTGCCATCAGAAAGAAGAGAGAGGTGAAAACTGTTCCTCAGCTGTCTTCTTCATTTTCCTCCCTTTGTTCAGCCTGGGATTCCAGTCCCTGGAATAATGTGGCACACATTCAGGGTGAATCTTTCAATTTCAGTTAAATCTCACTAGCAGACATGTTCAGAAATGTGTCTACTAGGTGATTTAAATCCAGCCAACCTGACAAGTATTAGCCACCACAAGTCCACCCCTTGCCAACTTGACACCTGAGCACATCTCTTTTAACATAAAATTCTACCTACAATCCCCAAAGTCTCATGACCATCTCATAACACAAAGTGTATTTAGTTCATTTGAAATGGGGGACCCCAAATTTCAACAATTCTGAAATTGTTCTACAGCTAATGTAATTAGCATTGATTTCTGTCTTTGAGTCAATGTGCTGAATAACATTTATTACTTATGTTAAACCATCCCTGCATCTGTGGAATGAGGCCAACTTCGAGATAAAGAGTGGTCTTTTTGATGAACCATCTCCCCTTGGTGCCTGTAATTTCCTTCTCCTGCAACTAGCAGTGGCCTGTGAGTAATCCTGACTTCTGAGAAACATACTAAAAGGATATGTATCATGTCGAGCTCTTTCCTTGGGAGTAAAATGTTGCCTTACTTTTCTTTCTCTCACTTTCCAGTGGCTGAATGACTGGTGGGCTGTTCTGAACCTTAGGAGCAGGAGAAGTGTACTAAGAATAACAGAACAATGAAGAAACACAGCATCCACCAGAGCCACCTCCTAGCTGAGATTCTTCCTGGAGAAGGAAACTAGCAACAGCCAGCCCTCCACACCCACGAATTCTTTATCTGCACACCCAACCAGCTAGGCATCCAAAATATTTGAAAAGAAAATGTGGGTAGCTCTTCCTTGCCATTCTTTCTCAATAAAGTGTAACAAATATTTACAGTGTTCACATCACAGTGAGCATTACATATAATATAGAAATGATCTAATGTACAGGAGGATGTGCTTAAGTTATGTACAAAAACTTCACCACTTTATAAAGGGACTTCAGTACCCATTGACTCTAATACCCACAGGAACTAATTCCCTGAAGTTACTGAGATGACTGCATTGAGTTATCACATTAGAATTAGGCTCTCTGTTGCCTGCAAGTAAACCTACATTCTAATTAATAGTCACTTGACCTTCTGGGTGTGATCTGGGCAGCTTCTTAAAGATTTCTCAAACTCTTTCCCCACAATGCAGGTCAACAGAAGAGGTGTTCTTTACAGAGGGAACATCATGTTGAAGGCCACAAAGACATGAGGGTACCAAATATGTTGGATCTTACAGCTTGGGAATAAGAAAGGTGAGGTTCAGTATGGAGAGAATCTTAGTTAGAGTTTATGTTGTTGTGAAGAGACACCATGACCATGGCAACACTTACAAAGGAAAACATCTAATTGAGTGACTTACAGTTTCAGAGGTTTAGTCCATTATCATCATGGTAGGACACGGCAGTGTGCAGGCAAACATGGTACTGGAGAAGTTGCTGAGATTCCTACATCTTGACCAGCAGGCAACAGGAAGTGAAATGGGACACTGGGTATGGCATGAGCATATATGAGACCTCAAAGCCCATCTTTACAGTGACACACTTCTTCTAACAAGGCCACACCTACTTTAATAAAGCCATGTCTCCTAATAGTACCATTCCTTATAAACTTATGGTGGCCAGTTACATTCAAACTACCACAGAGAGGTAGGTAGGCACCAGTTCACCTACTCAAGACATCTTGGGACTAGGAACAAGCAGCTTCAACCAGATCCATTGATGAACTTTTTCCAGCTGCCTTGAAATTTCACCAATAAAAGGCCAGTTCAGACCATCTGACTTTCTGGGATACCTCCTAGAACAATAATTCTCAACCTGTGAGTCATTACCCCTTTGGAGGTCTCATATCAGATATTTACATTACAGCACATAACAGTAGCAAAATTACAGTTATGAAGTAGCAACAAAATAATTTTATGTCTGGGGGAGTCACCACAACATGAGGTACTGTATTAAAGGGTCGCAGCCTTAGGAAAGTTGAGAACCACTGCCCTAAGAGATAAAGAATAAAGGCATGTGCATGCAGAAACCTATGTGCATGCTTCCACAAGAGCCTGGAAATGGTGAGCAAGGCCTAGGGCTAGACAGTCTTCAGAGTCAAAGATGTGGGGGCCCCTTGTTCTAGCTTGATCGAGCCTGGGCAGAAATGGGTCAGCATGGATCTCTACTCTGTTCTATCTTCTTAGCTGCAGATGCACTGGCCTGTCTCAGTTGCCTGGGGCAGGTTGGCATCATTAAGTGTCTGGAATCCAAAATGTTTAAAATCTGAACAAGGTAGAGTGAAAAGACCTTTTTAGGGAATAAATATATGCTGGATATTATGGGGAGTAATTTTTCTGCCCCCACCAAGTTCATACAGTGAAGCTTTCAACTGCTATACCCCACCCAGAACGTGCCTGAATTTGGAGATGGGAAGATAATTAAGAAGAAAGCCCACAAACATACAGCCTGGATTGATATGACTGGTATCACAGCAAAAGGAAATTTATCAAACCTCAGGACCATCTAGGAAAATGAAGAGGGAATGTGGATAGACATCCGCAGCAACACCAGGGCCATTCTGGGACTCACAGGGGCATTCCAGGACTCACAGGGAATACTACAAGAACACAGGAGAAGGTGGCCACCTGCAAGCCAAGGAGATAGACCTCAGAAGTAACTTCTTCAGTCAGTCCTGGGTCTTGGACTCCTGGTCTTCAGAGCTTTAAGCCAAGACACTTGTGCTGTTTAGGAAGGCTGGGTTTGTGCCTAGTCTTGTCACAAACCTGATAGGTACAGGGAGCAAGAAGACTAAAGAGGACTCAAGTCAGACCCACACAGGTAGGTAACTGAGCATGTCCTTCATGCCTCTGAGCCTGTTTCCTCATCTCCAAAGTGGGAAGATTCTTCTTGGCCTTTGAGAATGCACTAAGGGAGCGGTGACTGATACCTGGGTAACTTGATTTTGCTCTCTGTTCTCGTCTACTCTACTCACTAGGAAAACCTCCACCACCACAGCTGTGTCTTTTCCACTCTACCAGTACTCACAGATGAATGCGTGTGGGGAGTGCATTACAATCTGATTAAAAAATAAAAGGGGAAGCTACATTGTAGGGTGTTTGTGTGTGTGTGTGTGTGTGTGTGTGTGTGTGTGTGTGTGTGTGTGTGTGTGCTCGTGTGCTTAGAATAGAAATCCTAACAGTGCCTGGGGCTTCCCATGGATTATTCATCTTCGTGACAAATGAGGGCCCATTCCTTTGAATAAGAGAGAACATTTTTGCCTGACTCCAAGGCCCCTTGGGAAGTGATGTGACAAGACTCAGACGTCCATGTCCACACCGCTGATGGAAAACCTTCTTTAGGAAAATGACATTTGTCACTGGACATACATTTGCCTCCAGTCCTTCTACCCTTCCTGCTGTCCAGGCTCATTGACTGGAGTTTGTAAAAAAAAAGAAAAGAAAGAAAAAGAAAAAGGAAAAGAAAGAAAGAAAGAAAAATGACCCTCCTGCTGGACACAGAGGAGCTGATGCAGAAAGGAGCTGCCCTCGAGTTCCTGGTTCCTCAAGTACTGCAATTCCAAGCACCTTTGACATGTCTTGAGTCCTTCTACCACTAAGGCTTTGTCACCTGTCCAGATAGATCTTACTGCACACACTTCCAAAACAGGAATTTGTCTAACTTTGCCTTGGGAGCTTTAACACTAGAATATTGAGAATTCTTCTCCTTCTCCATCCCACCCTGAATTACCTGTGCATCTAATGAGGCATTCCAGCTCTTTAAAACCATAATTTTCACATTATTATTTGCTCAGTCATGAGTATGTTCCATATATATATATATATATATTGGCTTACAGTTGGTTAGTCCAACAATGGCTGTCTACCAACAGAAGGTCCAAGAATTCAGTAGTTGTTCAGTCCACCAGGCTGGAGGACTCATCTGATCTTCAGTATAAGCTAGAATCCCCCCCAAAGTAGATTCTAATACCAGTGAAAGATAGACTTGCTAGCAAGAGTGAGATTAGGCAGACAAAGAGCAAGTGTGTAGCTTGAGTTTTCCTGCCTGGCCCACGGTCAGGATAAATCTCTTTCACCTGCCAGTCCCACTGCCGCTCAAACCCAACCAAGTAAACACAGAGACTTATATTGCTTTCAAACTGTATGGCCGTGGCAGGCTTCTTACTAACTGTTCTTATAGCTTAAATTAATCCATTTCCATAATTCTATTCCTTGCCACGTGGCTCGTGGCTTACCGGCATCTTTACATGCTGCTTGTCCTGGCGGTGGCTGGCAGAGTCTGGCAGCCTCTCCTTCCACCTTCCTGCTCTTTTTATTCTCTCTGTTAGTCCCGCCTATACTTCCTGCCTAGCCACTGGCCAATCAGTGTTTTATTGGCAACACATTTGACATACAGAACATCCCACAGCACAAGTGCTTTCTTCTTCCATGTCCTTTGTATAGGCTGACACCAGAAGGTATAGTCCAGATTACAGGTGGGTATTCCATGATAAAGATCCTGATTAAAGGTGGTTCTTCCTACTTCAAATTATTTAAGTTAAAAAAAAATCCTTCACAGATGTACCCAGCCACTTAGGTTTTATTTAATCCTGGATGTAGGCAAGTTGACTCCAGGAATAGCCATCATGAAGTACAATGGCAAGCACAAAACTGTGGAATCTTGTTGTGATTAAATGTGTCTCTCAAAAGTTCATGTAGTGGAAACTTAATCTTAAGATTCCCTTAATGCTTGTAGTATTTGGAAGGGGGTCTTTGGGAGAGTTGTTAGGGCTAGGTGGTGTCTGGAGGTTAGGATCTCTGTGTTGGCAGCTAGAGCATTCTACAAAGCTTGCTCTACCTTGCCGTGTGATGCCTTCTACTACACAACAGGACAGCACTGAGCCCTCAGAAGATGAACTTTCCAGCCCAGAACTATAAACCGAGCTAACTTTCATTCTTTGTATATTATCTAGTCTCGGGTATTTTATTATAACAGAAAAGGAATGCAAGTCCCTATGGAAGGAGGAATTCTGTCTGTTTGTGAGAGCAAACAAGCTTCCCACGGTAGGGGATACTGGACTCTAGCTTGAAGATGATTCATGAAGTAGAAGGAGAAAGGCTCTGTAGCTGGGGCACTGCACAGACCAGGTCAGAGGGTGTGGTAGCTCCAGACAAGCTCAGAAGTCTGGAAGGCTGCTCTGCAGGAACATGGGCAACAGCAACGAGATGAGCATAAAATCCTAGCAGAAAGCTACAGTGAGGTGAAGCCAAGGCTGTACAAACATGTTTGGGTTTCATCAAAGGTGATGGGTCATAGGTGGTTTGCAAAGAGCAGAAGGTCTCACAGAAAAGTCTCTCTGAGACATGGTTAGAAGGTAAGAGAAGCCAAGAGAAGGAACTGGAAGCAGCTAGAGCACCAGGTGGAGCTGGGTGTATACAGGGCTCCATCCCAAATAAGTATTGGGTAACCTTCTCATTTCACTACAGTTCAACGTTATACCAACTTAGCTGGGTCATCATGTCTAGATATGCAGAATCTGGTAACCCATGATTCTGGATACTTTTGAGTGGTTGGGAGTTGGAGGGATGGGTGAGAGTGACATGTAAATCAGTGAACTCAACAAAGCATCCTCTGCAAAGTGGGCAGGGCTCATCTAAAGAGTTGCCTTAATAGAACCAATCATTGACCTTTCCTGAGCAACAAAGAATTGGACTTGAACTACAAGGGTGCTGTTCCCTAGGTCTACAACACACTGGGGTACTATGCAGATTTGGGGGTCTCTGAACTCTAAAATTATATATGCCAGTTTCTGAAAAGAAACTTCTCTGCAATCACCTCCACTCCAGAGTCCTCAATACCATTGAGTCTGTTTCCTGGAGAAATCTAACTAATAGAGTGATGTTCTTTCAAATTCTGTTTCAGGAAATTTCTGTGGCTCTGGAAAACACATGAAATGAAATCACTGCTTTCTCTCCCAGCATGTCCAAAGTCTGAGCCTTGTTCATCTGTTTCTACCTCCAATGCTTAGCATAGACCTAGCCAATTGTGGGCACTTTGTTTTTCAAAATGAAGTGCTGACTGAATGACGGTGTTTGTCAGAGCATGTGTCCATCTGCCATCAAGATGACTCAGGACGTTCACTGCGCTGTTTTTAACGTGACTGTCATGTGACTGAACGCCATGGACTCCCCTCTTGATGTATGGGAAACCAATGGGCACGATCAGAAGTTGAAAGTGGAGAAAGATCTATGACTCAGAGCAACTGTGCACAGCAGTGGGGCTGTTTGCAAAGCAATGTCCTTCTTGAATGAAGAAGATGTGATTTCAGCAGGAAGCCTGTTGCACATCCATGCAAGAAAGCACATAGAGAATATATTGCTGAGCACATTCAGTTTCATATATTCACACAGGAAATGTGATGGGCATAAGCACTTCTGTGTATGCTCAGTTCAAAATTATAGGAAGGACAGTGAATGTGGTGGTTTGAAAGAAAATGGCCCCCAAAGGGAGTGAAACTATTAGGAGGTGTAGCCTTTTTGGAGGAAGTATGTCACTGTGGGGTCAAGCTTTGAGGTCTCTTTTGTTGACTTCCAGTTGCCTGCAAAATGTAGAACTCTCAGCTGCTCCAGCACCACATCTGCCTGTGTGCTGCCATGCTCCCCATCATGATGATAATGGACTGAACCTCTGAAACTGTAAGCAAGCTACCCCAATTAAATGTGTTGTTTATGAGTTGCCATGGTCATGGAGTCTCTTCACAGTGATAGACACCCTAACTAAGACAGTGAACAAGCATGTTTCTGGGCATGTTCAACTCACTGTTAAGAGCCCTGTTTGTTCTAGATCATCTAAGAGTGAGTCAAAGTCTCACAGTGGCTGCTTTCTGAGTTTCTTAAGAGAATTTTAGCTGAAACAACAAGAAAGAATGACTCAGAAGGTGTAAGATCAGTCTTTAAAGAGGTGGCAGCTTGCTCCCATTTCCACCATAGGTTCCCACCAACCCTTAGACAATAACACCATCACTCAGTTTTGACTCAACCTCTCCATGACGTATGAAGCAGACTGATAGCTGCAGCGCCATGGACAAGATTGCTCACGTCAGCCTGTGGACTTGTACTGTCACTGGGGTCACTGTGCTCCCTAAAACACACCTTTGTTTCTGGTAGCAGGTGAATCTGCTTTTATAAGCATATTATTCAATTGAACTTCTTATAAACCAATGGCATGTGGATAGAAAAAGAAAGAAATATCTAAATATTATGAGACTTAAATGAAGTACTCTGAAGAGACCCAAAGGAGGTGAATTGCAAAAAAGATGGGGGGCTAAGTTCTGCTGCTCAGTGAGGTGATAAAGAAAACTCCTAATCTTATTATTATTATTTTTTAATCCTCAGGGTTTTACAGTTGTACTTTTATTCTAGGGTCTAAATTGCCATCCCATTTTAGGAATCTGTAGACTTCTAAGGAATTCATTCTGGATGACATTTGAGCTAGATGCCCCACAACATTGATTAATACACTTGTTATGGATTTAATTATGTCTGCTTCAAAACATTCTCAAGCTCTAACTTCCAGAAGCTTAAAATGTGAACTTATTTGAAAGCAGGGTCATTGTAGAAATAGTTAGGCTAAGACCTCACAGGATGATGGTAAGCTCTAGTCCAGCATGACTGTGTGCTGCTGTGGAGGAATTTGGACATTGATGTAAACATAGAAAAAGCATCATGTGAAGATGGAGGCAGAGGTCAAAATGGTCCATTTACGAGTCAAGAAATCCCAGTGGTTTCCAGAAAACCACAGAAAGCAGGAGTAAGGATACAACAGATACCCTCCCTTACAACATCTCAGAAGGATGGACGTTTCTGGCCCCTGGAGCTCAGCCTTCCAGCCTTCCGAACTGTCAGAAAACCAAATTTCTCTTGTTTAGCTACTCAGTGTGTGGTTCTTTGTACAGCATCCCTAAAGAACTGGCAGACTGGCTGCATTCATGAAAGAGTCCACTGTTTATATGACTGTAAAGGCTGTTCTTGGTTGTCAACTTGACTACATCTGGAATTAACTAAAACCCCAAAATGGAGGGCACACCTGTGAGGAATTTCTGATTAATTTAAAGTGGGAAGGTTCACTTCTAATCCATATCCTGAGGAGAAAAGACACCACACCTTCCCTGGAAGCCTCTACAAGGACTTAGGAGAAGGAAGTTTTTGCTCTTTGCCTGCTTGCTCTTACTTTGCTAGCAAGTCCATTCCTTCACTGGCATTAGAGCCTACTTCTTCAGGATTCCAGGTACACTTACTGAAGATCAGCTGAAACGCCCAGCCTTGTGGACTGAGCAACTACTGGATTCTTGAACTTTCCATTCATAGGCTGCCATTGTTGGATTATCTGGACCACAGTCTGTGAGTCATTATAATAAATCCCCTTTCTATATATATAGCACTCCTCCATGGCCTCTGCATCAGCTCCTGCCTCTAGGTTCCTGCCTTGCTTGAGTTCCTGTCCTGACTTCCTTTAATGATGAACAGTGCTGCAGAAGTGTAAGCAAAATAAACCCTTTCCTCTCCAACTTGTCATCTCACCAGAAGCCCCAAGAAAGGTTCTTAGGAAAGAAAATAGAACAAAGGGGCTCATTGCACAATCCTGTGATGATGATGGGAATGCACAATTTGGCATGCATGAGACCTACTCATACACATACATACAGACACATATGTACCCTCACTCGTACACACACACACACACACACACACACACACACACACACACACACACAACTGAAATCATGTCACTCTCTCTTACACACACATACACACACACACACACACACACACATATACAACTGAAATTATGCCATTCTCTCTTACACACACACATACACACACACACACACACACACACACACACACACACACACAAATTATTTAAGGAAAACAGAGGGCATCAGTGTGTGGCAATGACCAGTCACTTCCCTGGAGAGATGAATGTCTGGTCTTCCTGTTAGCTTTCTGTAATTCAAAAAGTTACTCAATAGTTCAGTAACCATAAATGTCAGATACACCCACGTGTTGGAGCAAACAGGATATGCATTAAGATTTATTATTCATTGTAGTGTTCCAAGTTATGTGTGGGAATCCTAATACTTACATGAAATAAAAACAACGGTGGAAAAAATACATGAGCTAGTTTCCTAGGTTAGCCTTAAAATATTGATTATTTCTAAGGCACACAAATCAAGAAAAGCATATTTCCTAAACATACTGAAAACAAACAAAAACTACCAGAAAAAATTAGGATATTATTGATATTATTGTGATAGGTTTGTGTTTGGCTTGCATGGGTTCTGGGATGCGTAGAATAAACCCTTTTCCTGAGTGTGTCTGTGACCAGAACGCCAGAAACACTGGACTCAGAACTGTAAACTAATAGTCCATGAAGGGTCCACCATCTAACCCACTGAGGGTCTGATGGACATTTTAGGTGGAAAAAGGACATTACTCATCTTGGCCAGCATGGCCTCTGAGGCTGGGCCATCTTCTTCCTTCTGTGTTAAATGCCAGAGGGTTCCTGTGACTGACGTGGGGAAATGGGTACAACCTTCTCCATAATGACTCTGCTGCCAGTCTCTTCCACCAAAGACTGAACTTTGCCCTTTGTGCATTTTGTTCTGAATTCTAGCATCCATCTGTCCATCAAGATCAGGGTAAAGTTATAATAGTGGGGGTCTCTGGGATCTCCAGGGCCTGCAGAGTAATGGTCTGAGTGAGGCAAGATGGAAATTCGGTTCAACATGACTCAATAGCCAGTGGTTTAGACTTCTAGAGTCTGATACCAGGAAGTTTATTTTAGAAATTTAAACACAGCGTGATTTTGGAAAAAAAAAGTTTCCTGCTGATAATTAACTCAGTACCATGTGCACAATAAATCTTAAGAAACATTTACATCAAAACTCTTTACAAAGTACATATGACCTCTTCCATTAAGATAGATTATATTGCCTGAGAAACAAAGCTCAAGGTAAGTATCTGGGGAGAATGACTGAGAGAAACATAAATGTCTGTGGGAGTCAGATTTTACCTGGCCCTACAATAGCATGGAGTGTCACCTAGCCTATTACAAAGTACTTGTGACATTTCCCATAAGGAAGGGTTTCATTGACTGAGAAACAAAGCTCAAGATAAAGGTCTAGGGAGGAAGAGTCTGGGATAAACATAATAGTTGGGGAGAGTCAGGTGTGGACTGGCCCTACAGATGCACAGGCCAGTATTTTCTACATCTACTCCTGGTCTTCACAGAGAAAAACAGGTATGTATCTCTTCCACTGAAGCTACAACCCTGTGTGTTTAACATTCCTGGTTTCCCTAGTGCTTATCGGTAAGCACAAGGGCCTGGTGCCCTCTACAAATGATAACTCTTTCTTGCAGCCGGGTTGCTGGGCAGGAAACGAACAGATGTTTCTGCAAACACCGTGGAGAGCGTTTAGGAGAGATGTGCGCTCGACCCTGTTCCCGAGCTGCTCCAAATGATAACTCTTTAAGGAGGCTTTGAAATTACTTCCAGGTTCTGGATGAGGATGCGTGGCATGGGATAAGCTGTTCTTCCCAGATTCAAGCAAAGCTCTTGCTCTTCAGTAGACACAGCTGAGAAGACAAAAATCAAGTTGAACCACAGTTTTGCAGGATCCTTTCATTTGAATGCTACTGAACAAAATCAGATTGAGAAATAAATTTCACACATAAAAACAATCATTTCTGAAAGATGAAATGTTAATTGATGGTTTTCTCTATTTCCTCTTCTTCATATCTCCTGCTGTGTGTGTATGTGTGTGTGTGTCTGTGCGCGCGTGTACAAGAGTATGAGTCCGTGTGTGTGTTCTAGAGCACCTGCATGTGTTTACTCATATGTGAGTAGGACAGAGGTCTCAAGGGTCATTGTTTACTGAGACCTTCTCCTTGAAGTTGGAGGTTGTAAATTAGGCTAGAGAAACTGCACAGGAATCCAAAGGGGTCTGTCTCCTTCCGTCTCCATAGAGGGAAGATCATAGGCTCCCACTGCCATGCGAGGCTTCTATGTGATTTCTAGATCTGGGCTCATGTCCTTGTGTTTGCAGAACAAGTATTTGGTCTAGTGAGCTATCGTCCCTGACACAAGAAGGGACGTTTTGCAGACAAGATTCTCAATGCATACTTTCTCTCATGAGCCTAACTTAATCTATAGAATATACGGTTCATAGACCCTCTGTGGTGGTCAATCCCCTGTTGTAGCTCTGTACAAATACAGAAGTAGCTGGAGGAGAGTATAGTCTCCACATTGTTGAGAGTGTATGACTCATGAGAGCCTGCAAACTAAAAAAGACCATAGTTATTATCAATTTCCAGTCATTGTGAGTAGACTGGGGAATGAGGGACCAGCTAAAGAAGTTGTATCCTCACTTGTTAAGATCAAAAGTGTGGATATTCTGACAGGAAGGACACAGAACTGAGTATTTCCAAGGCTGAGCAAAGGCTTCAGAGCACACTAGGCTTTGTGCCTAGGAAGTGCTGAAGGGTAGCAGTGTGGTTAAATGGATGGCCATAGTGGCTCTTGTGACCTCAATGTGTCAGGGGTTAATTTTTCTCATATTGCCTAAGGTTAGGTCACCTTTGTCTTGAGTAGAGATGGGCAGACATATGACTCAGTTTCTCTACTTCCATGGTACTCGGATTGAATACTCTGGTCCCATTTGCTACCCTCCATGGCAGAAAATAATAATTTAATAGTCATCCTGAGTTTACCATTTCTTCTACTTCCATGTCCCAAGTCCTTGTGAGCGAGGCTGTGAGAAGCTTCCATTGCTTCCTTAGAGGACTTTCCCAACCCAAGGCATTCATTGACAGAACACTCCCCCAAACACTGTGGTGCCCTGCACTGGCCCTGACTTATGTTCACATGGACATACTGTGTCTGGGATAATAGGGGCTGAGAGACACTGACATTGAAAATCCCATCTATTTGAGCCAGCTGTCACAGGGCCATGGCATGAGATGGTTGACTGGCTCCCACTGTCGTCAGACTTCCATTTTCACATATAGTAGACCATTGCTTTCTGACTCTCAGTGAGAATTGTGGGGTGCGCTTGTTATTTGTCCTTATGGTCTCATAATCTGGCCAGTTCTGACCTTGTGAGGTAGTTATGAGCTACCCAACATTGATATAGGAAGCCAAACTGGGTTCTGTATTGGAGCAGCTACACACACACACACACACACACACACACACACAC